>JARHVA010003473.1:550000-572500 GCA_037957365.1 Torreya grandis | reverse complement strand
GATCCTACTGATGTGGATGATGATGAATCTCCTAGTGTAGAAAAAGATGAAAGTGAACCCATAACTTCTAAACAAAGAGTACTTCCTAGTGTGGTTGAAGAAGAAGAAATTCCTAGAGGGGTTGAGGAGGAAGAAACTCCTATGGTGACCATCTACGGCTTGTTCCCTACTTGTTTCTCAGCTTATGTCTACCCTCTTCATGATTTTTAGAATCTCTTATAATCATTGTAAATCAAAATCAAATCAATAATAAGCTCCTTTATTAATTTTATGGTAAGACCTGATATTGCATCATGCTTTCTCAAGAGAGGTCCTACATTCTCATTGATAGCCACTACCATTTCTATTCTTTGATTGGTAGATGTTACCTATTATACCATCTCCTACCCAAAGGTGACCCCTCTGGCCATGGCCTATTTCCTAAAATTGTTAATAAAATTTTGTAATTGGGCTCTGAAATCATCCTTGCTAACAATGGAACCATTCTTGTTATCAATGTGTATGATATTAGCCTCTTTAAGTAGAGTGTTGATGCCTAAAAGTGTATCACAAGGGCCCAAAGTGTTTAATAAAAGCATCTAATTTTTGGATTCAAATAATACATTAAATGAGTTATAGGTTGTAATATTCTTTATATCCCTAGTGGAATAGAAGCAAAGTAAATGAATTATTTCACAAAATTTATAATGTTTGGTTGTTGGGAGCAATCTTGGCCTAATAGATTATTTGTGAAAGATGAAGTAATATGAAATAAATAGAGTGAATTATGATTAAAAAACTAAGTCTAAAATCTAATATATCATTGATTTGTTGGGAGCAATCATGGCCTAATAGATTATTTGTGAAAGATGAAGTAATATGAAATAAATAGAGTGAATTACAATTAAAAAAAAAACTAAGTCTAAAATCTAATATATCATTGATATTCATAATGATATCTAAACTAAAATTAGTTGATCAAAAAATAAGCAAAAGGAAGGGTAGGGCAGAGAAGAAAGATGATTCTGATCTTTAATCTAGATATTATGAAAAAGTTCAAATTTCATCCAAACATGAATTTAAAATCAATGTATGACATGAAATAGCTTAAGATAAAATCCTATCACACATCAATAAAACATATAAGGATAATAACAATAAATGCAAATAAGAACCAAATTCACTTTAAGGATCTACCCCTATAAATAAATTACATAGGTACATCTACAAGAAAAGCAAAGAAAATGAGATAAATCTTAAGATATTTCAATCAATATAGCATTATAAAAAATTGACAACTCTTCATTTAAAGTTACACATCAATAATCCATGAAAAACCATTCAAATCTGAAAATCAGATTGGTTAGTTGAGATAGTATCCATAATAGCAATCATACAAACAAAATGAGACAATCCTTGTAGAATTCCTTGCTTATATTAATTGTTCCAAGTTTAAAATAGTATTTTTTAATCAAAAACTACATATATATACAAATTAAAATACCTCCTTATATAGAAAAGTAAGGAGGTATGTTGGTAAATCATGTCCAATGATAGTTGTATAAGTGTTAAGGATAGTTATCCTTCTACAACCTTCTAGAACTACTAGAACTATGACATCTCTTAAATAAACTGACCAATAAGTAATGCACTTTACAACATTGCACATGATTTTACAAAATAATATTCCAATTCAACAAATTTAACCTTAGGACTCCTCTATTGTATTAGTCTTTTGTCTTTGTTACAAGATCTTCATTCTATAGTGTTGATCATCAATCATCTTCATGTTGACAATAGGCTCCATAAAGTGCTCCCTTCCCTAATATTTCAGGTTATTGAGGTCTTTATCTACCCTAGTCAAATCCTCCTTGATGCTCTTAGCCTCTCCCATATTCTCTTCAGTTGACAAAATCTTATCTAGGATCCTTTTATTGTATACCCAAGTCTTACCTTAGCTTTGGTTCTTTACCTCCTACATATATTAAGTATCTCTAAGTTTGAATGCTTTATTAATGATTAGACCAAGGGGATAATTGAATTAGGTCCTTGATTAAGCTCCCCAATACATGCAATATCATATCTTCCAATTGATTGAGATCATTATAAAGATCTTCCATTTTTTAGGCCCATTTTCTTAAAGCCTTGCTCTTATCTACTAATACTTCTATGGCCATATTTAGATGGGCTAGGCCAACTATCTTAAAACTAGGAATTTGATCTTTTGATAACACATTGATCAAATATTTCACCTTGTGGCTTGAAGCCTACCATTGGCCAACTTGGCTTGTAGTCAAAGCACCTTTTTAATCGCCAAGTCTTGCTTGGACTTTGTTGCTTTCAAAGAGATGATAAAAAATTAATGGTAGTCTCAAATTGCTTAACCATCTCACCTAGAATTGAGAAGAAAACTTGCTCATCTAGGTTCTTCTTTTCTTAATTTAGGCCTTTGATGGTTGCTTGTGATTTCTCTATATATTCTTAGCCTAATTCAAAAACATCTTCCTCAAAGATAGGGTCTTCAACTAGCCTTTATCCCTACTTTTGTATCAAATTAGTCAATGGCTCCACCCTTTGATATGTCATTTATGTAACTACTATAGTGACCTTATTTTCTATCACTCTTTTCAAGCTAGTAGTTTCTAGATCAAATTTGACTCTAACTATAGATTGAGTCACCTATGGAGCTATGACATCAATTTGTGATGAATTTGTTGAATCACCTAGTGTAGTTAATATTCTATCCTCTTCCTTTTGAAAATCAACTATCCTTGGATTATTTTCTTGATGCACAAGAATGTTAATGGCTTTCATAAAATCCCATGGATGATGCATGGTAGGCACTTTCTTCAATCTAGATTCATATAAGAACCATTCTAGAATGGATGGAACATAAAACAAGTTTTCTTCACTGAATAGATTGACTTCACTTAGAAGGGTAGTGAAAGTCACTTTGGATCATTTTACTTTAGTAATAATGGTTAACTCAGCCTTCCTCTTAGGGGTGTCAACATAAACTAAATCCAATACTTTCTCTTTTCCTTTATCTTCCTCAACCTTTGTCTCCTCATCATGTAGATCTAACTCATAAGCCATTGATATTATCTTTAGTGCATTCTCAATAGTCTCATTAGGATCTAATACTATCATATAATATTCTTGATGAAATTATTGTTCCTAAACCTTTGATGAAGAAGTAATCACATCTAGCCTTTTTTCTTTTTGTTTTGATGTTTCATCCTATGCACTGACTGTTAGAAGTCTATAAGGTTCCCCACTAATCAAATGATATTATCTTTGGCCCAATTACCATCTATAATCCACCTTTTGATTTCTTTATAATCTAGACTCAAGTCTTAGGTTATATTCTTTCAGTCTTCTGGTGACTTCAAAGTAAGTAGATGCCTTGATCTATATAGGATCAAAGGCACCAAGCGCATGTTCATAGTGTATATTCATAATGCCTTTGATTCATAAATGTTCTTTCACCTTCCCATAAGGGTCCCACTATCTAAGTTCATTAATCTATAAATTGAAATATGATCTATGCTTTGATTTTTCCTCAATGTTATTCCACTGCTTGAAGGTTGTCTTGCCAATGGTCATGGGGAGGTTGTGAAGGAGTCCATTAATTTTAGCCTTATATAGACCATCAATGCCATAGAATAGATGGTATGTCGCTTCTTGATTAGCTAACTTATCAGGGGCATGGATAAGTAGCTTAAGATGATAATTTTGAGTCCCTTAAATCTTGATGATTATATAGTCTAAATATAACCATATATCCCCCATTTTTTATGTCGACTTATTAATCTATGGACCAATTCTTGACATGGATATCCTAGTTATAGCCTCAATTAAGGATGGATAGACATAATCATAGATAAATTGAATGTGATCCCTATATTTTTAGATGTGTAGCTTAGATTAATATTGGGAAACTATTTGTGTTTCATTTTGGGACCATTCCCTTCGATTTGGAATCTTTTTTGTTACACATATGGTATTTAGGATGTAAGACATCATGAAAAATTCATTTTTCTTTTTATGCCAAATTTCATATACTTATCTAGTCAAATACATGCTAATTATCTCACCTAATGGGGGGACTATCTCTTTTTAAATAATGAAGGAAATTATCAGCACCCATATTGGATTTACATAAGTTAAGGTTGTATCCCAACACAACCTATTCAACATTATCATTATCATCCTAATTCCAAGTCTGAATCGATTGATAAGAATGTTCTTATTAAGGATTGAAAAGACTTGGTTTCAAATATATAGCCACAAGATAATATTTTCCATCAAATTTTGTTTTTTAGCCCATGAATTGATAGATGCTAGGTTAATTTAGGGTTTGGGAAGCTTATAATAAGACTAAAATGCAATAGCAAAAATTTAAGCCACATTCCTCTGAATATGGTCATTTATTAAAATTCTTTTATCTATCTTGTCATATTTTTAAAAAGGAGAAAGAATGTTCGTACAATGGACTACCTTGGGATTTGTAGATGCATCATGCAAACTAGTCATCTAGATTGCAATTATGTCATCATATAACCTACTTGTTGATATATTATTTTCTTATTCTCAGGTGATAGCTAGTTGGTTCTCAAAACTCAAATAATTTTGACCAATTATCATCTCTTATGTTCAAGATAGCAGTCATGAACTTAGTGTCCTTACAAACACATCCATTATCATCTATTATTAAATATACCTCCACATCTTCCTTTGAAATATGCTTATGTGTTTCCATTTGATTGAATTACGCAATTGTGAATAATAATCTAGCTCTTTTAGGTTTAATACAATGAATTATGAGGAAAATTAGGAAAACCTATATGCTTAGGTATTTTATGAAAGTTTATATATAGCTTTAATTGTAGTGGCTAGCTCAAACTATGAGCTTCATAACTTAGATTATTCTTAGATCATGTATTTAACCTTTTATGTCTATAGGTCCATAAGATCTTCCCATCTAACTTGTCTAGCTTATGTGGCATCACCAAGTTAAATTATTCAATAACGTTTAAAATATGACTATTTATCATTTTGGGACACATATCATCATATCATGCTCTTTCACAACTTTATTGAACATGCTACATTGATATTATATATGGCTTATTAGTCTTAGATTTATTATGAACCATTGATCATCATTTGATCTCTTAAGAGTGTGCCATGTGGCATCTCCATGCGCTCTTTGTGATCATTTCAAACATGCTCCATCAGTTAACACCATTGTGTCATGCAGTGGATTCTCATTCTATCTAGGTCCTTTGAATTATTATCTTGATCACTCACCATGGATCTTGATCTGAGAGGTTAAATGCCATAGTTAATATGCATTCCATTCATCATGGTTGTGACATGCATCACTAATACATTCATTCTGGGCTCTTTGAAAAGCCATCTTCATCTCACACTATTGGATCCATTTTACATGGATTAATGTCCACTATTTATTGTGATCTACTAGTTATTAAACCTACCCCACTTGTACCATTGATATTCTCAATAATCATCACAATGATGGCACTTATTACCATATCATTCTTCCTAGGACTTCTTTTGACATGTTGACTTCACATCGTATTGTTAGATCATTGTTATACACTTTAATGCACTCTATTGATCTTGATCTAGGAGGTTGAATGTGATTTATTGCTTTGCTTCCCTTTTGCCAAAATTATGGCACTTATCACTTCAATGTTCCTTCTCTGACAATTGATAATTTGACCTAGGCAAATGCTTGTGTACCATTAATCTTTTACTTGAGTTTTAATATCTCACCATGTGGCATGCTCGTGTTGATTAATTTCTATGGATAACAAAAATAAACTAAGTTAGGGCTCAGAAAATATAAATAACTTAAGATAAAGTTTTAGCCTAAGGTTTAGTTATATTAATAAATATAGTTAGGACTTAGGATTAAAATTTAGAGTATGTTTTATATATAATAAAGTGCTCCCATGTTTAATTAGTCTATGTGAGTAATAAAATAGACTTGGTGGGGTTTCATGATATAAAGGACTTAGCTAAGATTCTAGACTAAGGTTTTGGTAATGTTGATAAATAAGATTAGAACCTTAGGATAAAATTTAGATAATGTTCCTACGTAAATTTGACCTATGAAAATTTGAATCTAATTTAAAAAGACCTAGGCTAAAACATATTAAACTAAGGTTTTAACATTAATTAAACATAGATTTAATTAATTTATTAAAAGACCAAGGTTTAGCCAAAATAAAGGGTTAAATTAGCATCAATGTATATAACCCTGGACACTATTCACATAGTTGGGACTCCATTAAACATGCACATAGACACACAAAAGTTAAACATTAGCAATGTTAGATCAAGTCAAATGAAAATCATATGTTAGCATGTCAATGAAAGTTGAAACAAACATGATATTCAATCATTCAATTTTGATTAGTTTGAATGTCAATTCCTAACACAATTTGCAAAATTGAACAAGGGTCCTCATTTTTCAAAAAATGGGGGTATGTTGACCCTAATAAATGGCAAATTTTGGGGACACCATTATGAAATGTTAGAACTCAGATAATCCAATTTGAACTAATAACTAGACTATTCATTATATATGATTAAGTACCATAATTATGATTAAATAATGACTAAAACAAGTCTTAAAAATGCATAATTAGGCTCAAACATCAAAACATAGTCATGTTGTGTGTGTGATTTGATTCTTTAACTTTTTTCCATGGGATTTAGAGAACAACTTCCAGATTTCATGACCTTAATTATTAACATTGACATATATCATATTTAGATATTTATTAAGAATAATTATTTATTAAAAGGAAGGCTTGGACATTGATATACTACTAGCCAAGCATCCATAAACTTGATAGAGATACCTTTTGATCCACTCTAGGACTTGCTCCACTGCCATCTAGGTGTTCATAACCCTAGTGGAGATTGCTAGAATGACCTTTACTCAAAAATATTTTGAATTTTCAACAAATCTCTTATTTTTTATGTTTTTTAGATATATTTAACTTTCTAGCAAAGGTTGGAAACTTGAATTAGCTAGGTTTTAGGATTTGGTCAAATGTGTTATCTTGAAACAATCATCATTGGTTATAAACTTCACCCTAGGTAATAACATTTTTTTATGTGTTAACATGACTTTGTCCTAATAATTCAAACTTTGACTCAATAATTTCAATCCTTATCAGAACCAAATTTAGATCATAATAATCTATATGATTTTAAGGAACAATTAGCCTAGATACCAATCCTTACAAATTTCTCCAAATCATAACATTAAGATCAAATTTATAGAATCTTTGGTTAACCAATTTTTAAGAGTCATACGTACATTCCTAATTTGTGGAGTTCTTTTGAGAAACTATATGCATTAGATCTTGTAAATGGTCTTAAAAAGACTCATTCAAAGTAGGTAACAAAAAAAAAGAAAGAAGCACACAAAAAGCAAAAAAACAAGCAAACAAATATTTATAAACACTACTTATAAACAAGGAACAAAAGGGAAACTAATCTAAGCCTACCTACATTAAATATAACTATTCTTATAAATTACTGCATGTAAAATCGAGGTGGGGTAGGAAAGAAGTAGTGCTTGAGTTATTTTCCATTTGTTGTAAAAGTAAACTCTACTCATTACAAGTCCTTAAGCTTTAAGGTGTTGTCTCATAATGTTTCAACAATCTGATAAGGGCCAATCCACAAGGGGATGAGTTTCCCATGTTTTCCTTTTGGTTCAATTGCTTTGTCCTAAAGGAGAACTAGGTATCACTACCTAAACACCTTAATATTTGAGCACTTGTCAAACCATCTCTTAACTGTGGTTTGATGCCTATTGAAATTGGAAAAAACTTCTTCCCTTGCATCTTTAATTTGTATGATGTCAATTAGCCTTAAACCTGAAAATTCTTTATCTTCATCCATGTACTCCTGCGTGAATTTGTAGGTTGGCAGCTTGAGAGAAATGGGAATTTTAGGTTCTTGTCCATATACTAGTAAAAAATGGTGATGCTTTCAAAGTTTGGTTTACTCTAGTTGTGTCTGCCTAAAGGGAATACTTGAGTAACTTATTCCATCTCTTTGGTTTATCAGTAGCATACTTCATGATGGCTTTTATCAAATTTTTATTTGTTGATTCTAACACTCCATTTCCTTGAGGATAATGGTTTGATGAAAACTTGATAATAATATTATTATCATATGCCCACTCTGTCATCTTAATAGATATAAAAGCAAATCCATTATTACAAAATAGAGATATTAGTGTTTCAAATCTTATACATATGTTCTCTTCCAAGAGATTAATTACATATTTTGTCTTACATTGATTGGTTTCCACTACTTCTATCCATATTATGTAATAATAAATAGCAAAAAGGTCATATTTATGTACATTTAAAGTCTAATCCCTATTAAGAAAAAGGCTTGTAAATCATAACTGGCTTTAATGGCATGGCTGATTTTGGTTATTTATTGTTGAATATCTGACACTGATGACAATCTCTCACATGTTTGTGAGCATCCTTGAAAATGGTGTGCCAATAATACCATACCCTCAAGATCTTTTGAGCTATTTTATTTCTAGAGGGGTGTCCACTTCTAATATTTTCATGGAAATTACTTAGGATCTCATCTACTTCTTCTTTAGAAACACACCTTAAGTATATACCTTCATATTTATTCTTAAAATGTACTCCATATTATATTAGTCAATGTGTTTACTTGAGCCTCAAAGATATCCTTTTATCTCTATTAAATCCTACATGAAAAGATCCATTGATTAGAATATTAACAATGGCATCATATAAATCATTGGGCTAGAAACATTGTTGGTCCACCTGTATGACACTTAATTTTGGGTTAGTGTTAGCAATTAACTCAATTAGTCCTTAACACCTTACTAGTTTGGAAATCTTAATTTTTAGATCATATTCTTACAGTATGGATCATATCATTGGAGCATGGACATTCATTTACCTCTTCTCTCTCCTAATTCACGTTAGCTAAGCATGAGTTTAGTGGCAAGGTCTGGAAATATTGTGTGCACTTTATTCCTAAGAATATAGTGCTTAAATTTAATAACTAACTTAACTAAAGCACATGCCTACTTGTTAATTAGATAATATTTTAACTCAAAAATTTTAATATTAGTGCTCATAAATGAAATAGGATGATCACATCCATCTATTTTCTGAGTTAGAATAACAACTATTCTATGATCATAAGAAAAATAATAAAGGTAAAATTATTTTGAAAATTTATGAATTATCAACACTCGTGCTTACATTATTACTTATTTTATGTCCTTGAAGGATTTCATTGTTCATTAATTCTATGTGATCTTGGCATCCTTCTTAAACATGTCATTAGGCTCCCTCACAATTTCTGCAAAGCCATAAATGAACTTTCCAATAAAATTGATTTTCCCAAAGAAATATTTCAACTCTTTTATACTATTAATGGGTTCTATCTTGGATATGGAATCAAATCTATTAATGCATATAGAAATCCCTTCTTTATTTATAACATGTCCTAAAAATTTCCCTTTAGTAACACAAAAAATGCTTTTCTTATGATGGATATAAATTCCATACCTTCTATAACATTTAAATACCTATTACAAGTACATGATGTGGTCCTCCCTATTTTTAGAGAACAAAGTTAGATCGTCCATTTATATGATAATTCACTTATCTATGAGACCTTGGAAAGTATGATCCATAGCTCTTTGAAAATTTTCTCCTTCATTTATTAGTCCAATGGCATTCTTGTGTAGTTAAAAGTTCCCCACTTAGTAGTGAATGCATTATTTAATATGTCCTCCTTATTCATAAGCACTTAGTTAAAACCTAAAAAAATCAATAAAATACATCATAGCATAATCACTAACAATTTGAATGACTTGGTCAAGGGAAGATAAAGGATAGTTATTTTTTCCATACGATCTATTCAAATTCCTAAAGTCTATGCATAATTTTATTTCCCCATTCTTTTTCATAACTAGTACTAAGTTAGCTACCCAAGTGGAATGTCTAATGGGAAAAACTATCTTTGCATCGAGTAGCTTCTTAACCTCTTTATAGATCAATAGTTTTAAGACAAGTTTGACTAGTCTTTGCTTTTGTCTAAAAGCCTTGTAGACCTATTTTAGTGGAATGGTATGGGTAATGACTCTGGGATCAAATATATTTAAGTCTTTGTAAGACCATGCTATAACATCTTTGTATTTCGTCAATAATTCCTTAGCTTTTTTAGTTCTTCATTTGTGTAGGCTATACCATTAATTAGCTAGGGTTGACCTATATATCCAATATTAATAGCATTATAATCTTTCCCATTTACCTTAGGAACTTTGATAGTTTCATCTAGTTTATCTATGTCAAATATTCTTTCTAAGAAAATCATGCCTTTGATAATTTGTTGTCACTTAGTTGCACAATTTTTTCATTAGGGTTGTCTTTATCAAGAGTATTTTCATTGGTCTCATCAATGATGTGAGACTCAAATACTCCTAAATTATTCATGAAATATAAGATCTGTTGGTCATCATTGACTACTTGTAAATAGTTGACATTGTTAGTGATTGAGGGACATGGAACCAATTCAATGTTAAGGTTTCCTAGTTTAGAGTTTTGATTTGGCATTAGATTGGCCATAGCTAATGCTAGATATTTAGTAAGCTTGTTGTCTTCTCTATGAATTGAGACAAGCTTAAAGGCATCAAAGTAATTTATCAAATCCCATACTCTAAACTTGTATTTCTTAAGATATGACAATTTTCAATGGTATTTGCTTCTAACTTGATTAACCAATACCTCAGAGTAACCATATACTAGTAGTTATTTGAATTTATTCTTAATATCAAATTGTAATCCCAATATTAAAACTTCATACTCTACCAAGTTATTATTTCATTAAAACTAAAGTCTATAAGAAGCACTGAATTCCTTTCCAATGGGATTAATTAGAAGAATTCCTACTCCAAAACTATATTTACATTTAACACCATCAAAATATAATTTCTAAATTCTAGACATAACATGAGTATCCTTAGAGTCATATACCTTAGAGTTTTAAAGAGTGTAAACCCCTAACTCAGAATTGACCATGTTGACCCTTTCATTTGTAGCATTTTATTTAGTTACCATGCATTTCATTTTAGGCTCTCTTTTAATACTAATCTAATTGGTAACTCCCTTCCATGGAAGCCACATATATGAATAGTTGGTAGACATGTACCCATTTAAGGACTTGGTCTAATCCCTACTGAGTAGCATTCTATAATCATCAAGAATATCCACCACTTGAATGTCTATAATTATTGTATCCTTGGCTCAACAACAAGATGCATATGAAAATTCAATAATTCTCCAATTAATTTAACTCTTGATTTTTCTAATTGAGTAACTACCCTATTAGGCTTAATTGAAGTTAAACATAGTTTCTCACAAATAAATTTGTGCATGATATTATTAGAAGCACCTAAGTCTAATAAATATTTGTGTAAATTCTTACAAAAAAAATTTGACTATTAGCAAGAAAGGTGGAACATCTACTTTTTTCTTTTACATAACTACATTATCATTTCTAACCTTTGGTGACTTACTATGCTTCTTAGATAAAGATTCAAGTAATAAGTCTATTTGTTTAGTAATTTGAGTCAGCTCATGAAAAATTATTTTAGTCTTAATCTTTTTCATGTCCTCAACTATATTATATCCACTCCTAGTGGAAGAACTAGATGTATCAACATTATTTCTAGAAGTACTTCCCTTTGGAGGTTATGGATTATTGTTTGTTATAGGATCAAGAGGAGTGTCAAAGTTATTTGGTGGAGTTTAAGTTTTTAAAGGTTTATTTTTCTCTCTATTTATTAGAGGATAAGTGTTATTTAGGTATTTTTAAAAATCATGCATCTCTTCTATAGTATCCTTAGGATCATTCTCTTCCAGGAATGGAATATCAAATGTCTCCACCATCAGGATTATATCAAAAAAATTAGATGACTTTTAAGATACAGATGTAATTATAGTATTATCTTTGTTAATTCCACCTTTATATGTATTTAACTCATATTGAAATAATTCAAAATCATTATTTAATTCAATACAATCCAACTCACCATGCTTTGAATTATTGTAAAACCCTATAATATTCAATTAAAGCCACATCACAAATGTTTATTCTAGGATTATTCTTGTTATAAAATTACTCATTGTTGTTATTCTTATTACCATTATGAAACTATTGTTTAGGTATATTGAACCTTTGATAAGAGTAATTTATATTAGATTTCTCTCTAGTATTTCCTACTTGTTTCTACAATTAAAAGAAGTCAGTGTTTAGCTTTTGAGCCATTTTGAGTATGGACTCATTCTCATTCTTTGGTGCCTCTAAATTATTAACTTGATTATTATTTCTAGTTGTTGGAACCAATGATATTTGATCTTATGGATTAAATCCATTTGTAGTGTTATTTAAAAATCCTAGGTTTTGGCCAAGATGAGCATAACTTAAGGGTAATTGATTCAACACTAGTGTTTGGTTTAGAGTAGGCATGTTCTAATTTCCATTTGGAATGACATTTAATTCAATAAAACTAGGATTAACATTGGGAATGGCATATGCAAGTTGACCTTAAGTCTATATTTGATCATTGATTGTTACAACTTTAGCATAGGCCAAGGCTAATATGTTAATAACTCTAATAGACCTTTTAAGAAATAAGTTATGGGATATAAAGAATCCTTTTAAATTTATAAAGATAAATATTCATCACATCTATAAGGATCTATGGTTCTACTAAACATCTTCTAGATTTTGGCATTAAATGCTTTAATGGTTTCACTCAAATCTCTTATCACAGTAGTGATTTTTTTATAAAGGATACAAGGACTATGATTTTTCCAAATTGATCAATGAAAATTTAGTTTAAATCATTATAAATAGTGATATAATTCTTATGAATGTTGAGAAACCAATCATTTGTAACATCTTTAAAAGTTAAAGGAAACAATCTACGTGCAACATCTTTATAAACTACATTCAACAACATTTAATAAATTTTGAAGTTTTTGATATGTTCTTCGGTAGTGAGGACACCATTATGACTGAAAGATGGTAAATATTTCTCAAGATTTATAGGTAAGTCATATACCTAACTAGGCACATTAATGGAAGATCCATCCAACCAAGTCATACCTTAATAAGGATTGAACATACAATCACCATGAATAGGTGAAGTAGGCTGAGATTTAGAAACCCTTTTCTTACCTTTGTCTACTCTTTCTTTCCTATAAACTTATGGAGTTGTAATCTTGATTTAGAATATGACCTTGCCCTAATTCTTGGTAGTTCTAGTTTGTGAACCTTGAATCTTGTTTAGAATATGATGTGTAGATCTTATCTTTAGAAAGAACAATGATCATATATGCACGTTAAGAAAATTTTGCACAAATTTATACAAGGAACAAATATCTTTAACCAAATTAACTCAAAGATATATCTAAACTAATGAATAAGAATTATATTTACACTCCTAAGTTGAAATAAATCTTAGTTTTTAGAGAATCATTCAATCTTTGAATAAAATTACTATCACTAACCTCAAACATGGGAGATTTACAAATATTAAGCTACCTTTGCAATAATTTACTATGAATCTTCAAGGAATAATAATCTTCAGCTAGATGAGCCTAGAAATTGGTCTAAAACCAAGAATACCAATGATATTTACACAATTGAGTCAAGAACAACAAAAACATGTACATAATTCATTGATCTTTGAAGAAAATTCACTAAAATTAACAAAGACACAATAAATTGACATAGATTTAGCTAAATTCCCTCCTTTTAGTGTTAGTGAAACATTGCCTATTGATGCTTGAAAGTGTATCACAGGGGTTCAAAGTGTTTAGAAAACACATATCATTTCTAGATTCAAATAATCCATTGCATGAGTTTCAAGTTGTGATATTCTTGATATCCCTGGTGGAATAGTAGAAAAGAAAATGAAATGCTTCATAAAATTTATAAAGTTTGGTTTTTAGAAGCAGCTGTGGCCTAATATCTTGCTTGTGAAATATGAAGTAATTTGAAATAAATATAGTGAATTTTAATCAAAACCTAAGTCTAAAATATAATATATCATGGATATTAATAATGAAATATAAGCTAAAATGAGTTAATTAAAAAAAAAGCAAAAATAAGGGTAGGGTAGAGAAGAGAGATGATTTTGATCTCCAATCCAAAAATTGAAACAAATTTTAAATTTCATCCAAACATGTACTTAAAACCAATGTATGGCATGTAATATCTTAAGATAAAATCCTATAACACATCAATCAAACATATAAGGATAGCACCAATAAATGCAAATAAGAACTAGATTCACTTTAAAGATTTACCCCTACAAACAAATTGCATAGGCACATCTGAAAGAAGAGAAAATAAAATGAGATGAATCATATGATATTTCAATAAATCTAAAATTATCACAAATTAACAAATCTAAATTTAAAGGTGTACATCAAGAATCCATAAAAAACCATTCAAATCTAAAAGTTAGACTAATTAGTTGAGAGAGTAGCCATAATAGTAATCACACAAATGAAATGAGATAATCCTTGTAGACTTCCTTATATAAAATTATCAAAGTTTAAAATTGTTTTTTTTCTCAAAAACTCCCTCTCTTTACAAATTACAATACCTCCTTATATATAAAACTAAGCAGGTCTATTGATCAATCATGTCTAATGATAGTTTTACAAGTGTTAAAGATATTTGTCCTTATATAACCTTTTATAACTATGACATCTCCTAAATAAACTAACCAATAAACAACTCAAGTTACAACTTTTCACATTCTTTTCAAAGATTATTCTCTTTTTAAAATGTTATACATGTTTCTATACAAAAAGAAAATTCTAAGTCAATAAATTTGATTTTGAGACTCCTCTGTTGTAGTAGTATTTTGCCTCTATTACAAGATCTTCATTCTGTAGTGTTAATCATCAATCAACTTTAGGTTGAAAATGGGTTCCATGAAGATCTCCATGTTTTTAAATCTATTATGATTTTAAGGTCTTTATCTACCTTGTTCAAAGCCTCCTTGATACTCCTAACTTCTCCCATTTTCTCTTTAGCTAATAGAATCATATCGAGGATCCTTTTATTGTCTATCATCATCTTACCTTTGTTTTGGTTCTTTACCTATTACATAAATTGAGTATCTCTAAGTTTGAACTCCTCATCAGTGATCAGACCAAGGGGGATAAGTGAACTAGGGCCCTTGATTAAGCTATCCAATAAATGTAATATCCTATCTTCCATTTACTTGAGATCATTAGAAATATCTCCCATTTCCCAAGACCAGTTTCTTAAATATTTGATCTTATCTACTAATACTTCCATGTCCTTGTTTAGATGGGATAGGCCAACTATCTTAAAACTAGGAATTTGATCTTCTAATAACAATTGATCAAATATTTCACCTTATGGATTGAAGCATGCCACTGGCCAACTTGGCTTGTAGCTAAAGCATCATGTTTGTTCACCAAGTATTTTTTGGACTTTTATAACTTCAAAGAGTTAAATATATCATTCATGATAGTCTCAAATTACTTGACCATCTCTCTTGTAAATGATAAGACAACTTACTCATCTAGGTTCTTATTTTCTTGCTTTAGGTCTTTGATGGCTGCTTGTAATTACTGTGTCTATGCTTTGGCTAATTCAAAAACATCTTCCTCAAATATAGGGTCTTTATCAAGCCTTTGAGCTAAATTGGTCAATTTCTCCACCCTTTGATATGACATTTCTTCACCTCCGGTTGTGACCTTGTTTTTCTCACTCTTTCCAAGCTAGCAGTTTTTAGATCAAATTTAATTCCAATTGTAGATTGAATCACCTATAGACATAGGAAATTCATTTGTGATGAAGTTCTTGAATCACCTAGTTTAGCTAATCTTATAACCTCCTCCTTTTCCAAAGGAATTCTCCATGTCTTAAGCTCTAGATGCACAAAAATGTTAATGGATTTCATGATATCCCATGGATGATGCATAGTAGGTAGTATTTGAAATATAGGTTCATATAAAACCATTATAGAATGGGTAAACAATATAATTTTTAATCTCTAAATAAATTGACTTTATTTAGAGTATTGAAAGTCACTTTGTGTCATTTTTCTTTAGGAACAATGGCTAGCTTGACCTTCTTCGCAGGCATGTCAACAAGAACTAAGTCTAATACTTTCTCTTTTCCTTTATCTTCCTCTACCCTTGTATCCTCATCATCTATATATAACTCAAAATCCATTGATAGTATCTTAATTTCATCCACAATAGTTTCATTAGGATCAAATGATATCATATGAACTTATTCTTGAAGCAATTCTTGTTCCTATAACTTTAATTAAAAAGAAGCAATCTCATCTATTTTTTTCCTTTTGGTTGTCATTTTTTGACCTATGTATTGACTATTGGACATATAAAAGTTTCCCCACTGATCAAATGATATTGTCTCATGCCCAATTTCCATCTATCTTCCACCTTTTGATTTCTTTTTAGTCTAGACACAACTCTTAGGTTATGTTCTTTTAGTCTTCTGGTGATTTCAAAGTAAGTAGATGCCTTAATGTGTATAGGATCAAAGGCACCAAGCTCATGTTCATAGTGTATATTCATAATGCCTTTGATTCTTAAATGTTCTTTCACCTTCTCATAAGGGTCCCACTATCTAAGTTCATCAAGCACTAAATTAAAAGATGATATGTGCTTTGATGTTTCCTCAATGTTATCCTAATACCTAAGGGTTGTCTTGAAAATAGTCATAGGGAAGTTGTGAAGGATTCCCTTCATTTTATCTTTACATACACCATCAATTCCATGGAATAGATGGTGTGGCATTCCTTACTTATCTAACTTGTTAGGGATATGGATAGGTAGCTTAAGATGAGAATCTTACTTCCTTTAAATCCTAATCATTTTACAGTTTGGATATAACCATATATATGCCATTATTTATATATAATTATTAATTAATGGACAAATTATTGACATGGGGATACTATTATAGCCTTAGTCAAGGATGGATACACACAATCATAGATAAATTAAATATGATCCCTATATTTATAGATATACAACTTAGAGTAATATTAAGAAAGTGTTTGTGTTATATTTGTGGACCATTCCCTTTGATTTTTAATCTTTGTTATTGCACATAAGGAATATATGAGGTAAGACATCATGCAAAACGCATTCTTCCTTTTATGTTTAATTACATATACTTGTCTACTCAAAGAGATGTTAATTATGTCACCTAGTGGGGGAATTATCATTTTTCCAAAAATGAAGTAAACTATAGGCACCCATACTAGATTTACATAAGCTATGGTTGCATGCCCACATTAACTATTCAACATTTTCATTATCATCCTCCTTCTAGATCTAAATTAGCTGATAGGAATGTTCTTGTTAAGGTTTAAAAGGACTTGGTTTCCAAAATATAGGCACATGGTAAGGTTTTCCATCAAATTGTGCTCATTATCCCAATAATTGATCTAAGATAGGTTAATTTAGAATTTGGGTAGCTTATAATAGGACTCAAATGCAATAGCAAAAAGTAATCCACCTTCCTCTAACTATGCTCATTTATTAACATGCCTTTATCTATTTTAGCATATTTAAAAATTGGAGGAAGAATGTTATTATAATAGAATACCTTAGGTTTAGAAACTATATGATGTAGACTAGTCATCTAAATTACAACAATGTCATCATATAAAATCTTTGCCATATAACCTCTTTATCAAGATATTCTTCTCTTCTTCCTAGGTGATAGCTGGTTGGTTCTCAATCCTCAAGAATAATTTTGACCAATTTATATTTCTTTCATTTAAATTACTAGTAATGAACTCAATGTCCTTGAAAACATGTCCCTCAACATCTATTATTATGAATAGTTCCACATCTTCCTTTGAAATGTGCTTGTGTGTTACCATTTGATCAAATTATGTAATTATAGATAATAATCTAGCTCTTCTAGGTTTATTATAGTGAATTAAAAGGCAAATTAGGGAAATATGTATGCTTAAGGATTTTCTAAAGGTTTATGCAGAGATTTAATGGTAGTAGATAGTTTAAACTATGATCTTAGTGACTTATATTTTTCTTAGATCATTTATTTAAAACTTTCATGTCTGTGGATCCACAAGATCTTTCCATCTATCTTGCCTAGATTATCTGGCATCACCATGTTACATTGTTCATTAATTTTAAATTGTGACCATTTGTCATTTTGGGACACATGTTTCCATATTGTGCTCTCTCACAACTTGATTAAACATGTTATATTGATCTTTTATGGGGCCCACTAGCCTTAGCTTCATCATGAACCATTGATCATCATTTGATCTCGCAATAGTGTGCCACGTGGTAGCTCCATGGGATCTCTATGTTCATTACAAACATGGTTCATTATTTAATGCCTTTATGCTATGTGAAAGCTTCTCATTACATCTAGGCCCTTTGAATTATCACCCCCATCACTCACCATACATATTTATCTAAGAGGTTTAATTCCATTCATTTATTTGCATTCCATTCATTATAGTTGTGACATGTGTCACTACTACATTCATTCTAAGATCTTTGAAAAGTCATAATCATATCATAACATTGGATCCTCTTTACATGGATCAATGTGCACCATTGATTGTGATTTACCTACTATTAAACCTACCCTTTCATACCATTGATCTTGTAAATAGTCACCAAAATGATGAAACTTGTCACCATCTCATTCCTCCTAGGACTTATTTTGACATGTTGAATTTGCATCATATTTTTATATCTTTTTGTATGTTTTAACACACTCTATTGATCTTGATCTAGAAGGTTGAACATGATTGGTTACTCCACTTCCATTTTTATAAAATTATAGCACTTATCACTTTAGCATTCCCTCTCTGAGATTTGATAATTTGACCTGGGCAAATGCATATGTACCATCAATCATTTACTTTAGCTCTGAGACCTCACCATGTGGTATCCTTGTGTTGATTCATTCCCATGGACAACCAATATAGATTAAGTTAGGGCTCAAATAATATAAATAAATTAGGATAAATTTTTAACCTAAGGTTTTAGCTATATTAATAAATACAATTAGGACTTAGGATAAAACTTTAGACTATGTTTTAAATATAATAAAGTTTTCCCTTGTTTAATTAGTCTATGTGAATAATAAAATAGAATTGGTGGGGTTTCAGGATATAAAGGACTTAGTAAAATATTTTAGATTAAGTTTTTGGTCATGTTTATAAACATGATTAGAACCTTAGGATAAAATTTAGAAAATGTTTGCATGCAAATATGACCCATGCAAATTTGAATATAATTTAAAAATACCTAGGCTAAAACATATTAAACTAAGTTTTTAACATGATTGAAATAAAAATATGTTTAGTCAAAATAAATGTTCAAAATAGAATCAATGTATAAAATCCTAGCCATTATTTATACAATTAGAACTCCATTAAACATGAAAATAGATAGAAATGTTAAACATTATTAATGTTAGATCAATTCAAATGAAAATCATATGTTGTCATTTTAATGAAAGTTGAAGCATACATGATATTCAATAGTGCAATTTTGACCAATTTGAATGTTAATTCCTAACACAATTTATAAAATTGAACAAGGGTCCTCAATTTTGTAAAAATGGGGTATGTTCACCTCAACACATATATATGACTTTATCACCCTATTAGGTTAGAGATTGGCCCAAGGATATCATTTCATCAATCCACTAGTTCAAAACTTTCCTTCTTCCAATAATATAGGATTGAGTAATGCTCAAGTCCTCTAATGAGATCAAATTTAGGTCTTAAATTTTTTTTGTCCTAATCAACTTTACCAAGTTGATTACCTTATTTTAATATGTCCCATATGCACCTTCTACATTAATAATTTTATTATAGACCTCATTTTTGTTACTTTGTACTAGTCTAAAACATTCAGTATATCAAAAATTACCTACACAACTCATTCCACCTTGGTTATGGTCTCCTCTAGCAATATAGCTTTATGTTGTT
Source organism: Torreya grandis (assembly GCA_037957365.1). Lineage (NCBI taxonomy): Eukaryota > Viridiplantae > Streptophyta > Pinopsida > Cupressales > Taxaceae > Torreya > Torreya grandis. The sequence continues at coordinate 552,393 of JARHVA010003473.1, read as the reverse complement.
GCTCTAAATTTGTTTCTCTTTCTTACATTACTTTTACTAATTCTAAAACTACATCACCATATGCCTTTATAGCCAAGAGGGGTTATCCTCATACTATTGTTGTTGGTTAGGCATGGCTCTCTTTTTCTTGGTCAACTCAAATAGGGTATTTTTAGACTCATACACAATTGTCTATTCTAGATGAGTGAACTTACTCTTTGTTAGTCTCTTCATTTCCCTAGACTTCTTATCAATTCTAGTGAAGCTTGTGGATGGTCCACTATGACCAAATCATGGTTCTCCATTATAGCCAACTACATTTATTTTATCTAGTATTTATCTAAAGTACCACTCTAAGGTTGAGTGGATGATGGTAATTATTGAGATGGTGTCAATCCATATAATGAATATGTCTAGGAAGTAACTATGGAGGTCACTAGGAAAAATGTATAATTTGGGGATGAAGTGGGAAGTGTCAATCCTAAAGATGAAGAAGAACTAGTGCTAGTTGAAGCACTAGTTGGGAATAAAGGAACATAAGGGATGATAAAAGTGGACCTCTTCTTTATTAATTGGGGACCTAGCATAGTCATAGGCTCAAGTATAATTTGATGTAAATTGGCCATCATAGATACATTTAAATTGGATGATACAATGAAAGGGTTGAGAGTGGGCAACGGCATAGTCATGGTCCTAAACACAAGTCTAGTGAGGGGGTTTTAGGTTATTATGTTCATATGGTCTAGGGTTATGGTCTCATATAATATGCCCAAGGGTTGGATACTTAAAAATAAAATAGGTAAATAATCACTTTTGGTCATACCTAGTTCCTCCATGATAGGAAGTAGGGGAAGCAACTATGGCACTAAAGTTGTTGGTGTTGTAGTAGGTGGGGCTACTATTTTCATTAAAGTTCTTTCCTATATAGAGGTAACACTTTGTACCTAGGATGGGATGATGGATTTTTCCCCTAATTTAGGATCCTTCTTAAAATTATTCCTAATATCAATTCTTCCTTTCTCCAAATTAGGAGATAATGCTTGTATAATCATTTGACTAAGTTGAAGGCTAGTTGGTCTTTCCTCTTCATCACTAGTAGCATGAATTAAATATGTATATGCTCCTACCTAAGCATATTTAGGTTTGAAAAATTCATATAAACCTACATCTTCCAACCTCCCTTTAACCTATTGGATATTGGTAGTCTTCAATCTCTAGTTCACCTTTGCATCATTGGCTACATTGATGTAGGACCTATCCTTATCTTTTGGTTTATTATTGTAGTTGATTCTTAGGTTTTCCCTATGCTTGATGAAATGTTTGAATTTTATATTCTTTGGTTCCCATTCCCTATTTTCATCCCTTTCCAAGTTGAAGGTGGACCTTTACTTAGAAGCAATGATGATTACATTCCAATTTTCAATACTGAACTAGATAATGTTAGATAGTTGAGGATAAACCAATGCGCTCTTCTTGTTCTTGAACAATCCTTCTACCCCTATTAGTAATTGAAAGTCAATCTCTTGTTTTTCTAGATTTTATAGCACTATGGTGGGTAACTTGAAGGGGGATATCTTAGTTTTAACTATCCTTATCATTGTGCAATTTGGATAGTACCAATAGGCTCCAAGGGTGCTCAAGGTTGTTCTAATTTCCTCTAATAACCTAGGAATAGGCCTCTAATGGATGACCCTATACACTATTTTATATAAGTGCTCAAAAATTACCATCATCTCCTATTTTTATTTGTAAACTCTTACTTTAAATAAGGTATAAGGCATGGTCCACTGTAACTTAGGATCCTAATTGGTGAATCAAGGGATATTCTAAGTGGCACAAATAGCATCCACCAGATAAGACATCATATAAAAATGATCCCCTTGCTTTTACATGACCTTCCTAATTTATGTTACTAATTTTAAGATATGATTTCTCATTAAGGGGGAGTCTTTTCATCATCTATTATCATAGATAAAAGTGAAACCCACTTCTCATATACATGGCTTATGTCCTTATCCTCATGTAGCTAATTCATCATAGTCATTCCCATTCACACTTCCTTCTTAAATTTGGTGATGGGGATTTGGATTATTTTGGATTTGTATACAAATTTTCCCTTATTTTTAACATAGTCTCTCAAAAATTCACTAATTTCATGTGTTCAAATCCATTCGGTCACAATTTCCTAATTATAAACAATCTCTAATTTGGGAAAATCATAATAAGCCTAAAAGGATATCCCAACTATAAAATAAATATCTTATCCCAAATTAAAAGTATTATTCATATTATTAACACACCTATATTAAAGAAACATTTTGTAGACTATATCTATGCAAGGGAGTACCTCTATGTTAGATGCAATTTTTTAAAACCCTACATATTTGAGTACCAAAATGTCTAACTTATCTTCT
>JARHVA010003473.1:530000-545000 GCA_037957365.1 Torreya grandis | reverse complement strand
GATTGATGACTCTAGTGAAGTCCAATCCCCATTGAGAAAATGGCCTTGTTTCAATTACTAGTTATAAATGCAAAGATGCCCTTACTTCTCTGCTACCAAACACTTGACACTAATGAAATGATTGAATGTGAGCATATGCATCCTCAAACATTATATGATAGTAATATCCTACTATAAGTATTTTTTGGGTAGTGGTTCTACCTAAAGGATGTCCACTTCCTAATTTCTCATCGAATTTATTGAGTATGTTTGTAGCTTCCTTTTTGTAGATGCATCTCAAGTAGATCCCTTCATATTTTTTTTATGGGTCACTCCTCTTTTGATCATGAAGTTAAAAAATTTAAGTTTGAGCACTCTCCTCTATTATCTTTTTAAATATGAGGGTTAAGTGTCATTTAGTAAGTAGTGAACAATGATTTTGTACCAATATTCTCTTGAGAATTGGTTTACTTCTACCTATAAAACATCAATCTGAGGATCAGTCTTAGTAATTAGTTGAATTAAGCCTTAGACCCATATCATCTTGGTTAACTCAATGTCAATATCATACTCCTAGATCTTGGTCATCCATTTTAATCATATTTTTTCTAACTCATTATGGATAAACATAAGATTACTGGCAAGGTTAGGTACAATGGTGTGAATTTTATTCTTGAATATGTACTGTCTAAACTTATATATATATCCTTCACAAAGCCATATAATTTTTTTGTCTAGGAGTGGGTATATTAATTCAGAATCCTTTATTATTATACTCATGAAGGCAATTATATTTTATTTAACATCTACTTTCTATGTTAAGACACCATTAATTATGTGATCAAAATCAAAAGAATAAAGGTAGAAATATTTACTAAAATCTGGGCTAATTAGCACATGTACCTATACTATGGCTTCCTTGATGTTTTGAGAATATTTCTTAGCCTTAGACATATAATCAATCTTATCATCTTTTTTTAACATGGAATCTAGGTGTTGGATAATTTTGTAAAAGCCTAAAATGAATTTTTGTGTGAAGTTAATTGTTCCAAAAAATGATTTTATCTCTTTTTTACTATTAGGAAAATCAAACATAAAAATAACATTAATTTTGTCAGGGTTAATATCCATACTATCCTTCATGATTATGTGTCTTAAGATTTTACCTTTGATTACACAAAAAATACTCTTCTTAAGTTTTGGAGAGATACCAAAGGTCCTACATTTATCCAAAACTTGTTGAAGGTGCATCATGTGATATTTCCTATTTTTAGAGAAAATGGTTAAGTCATCCATTTAAATAATAATACACTTACCAACTAGCCCTTATAATACATGGTATATGGCATGTTGAAAGTTATCCCTGACATGGATGAGTTCAAAAGGTATCCAATAATGACATCACTTTAACTAGAGAAGCCATCCAATAATGACATCATTTGAGAGCTAATAACCATTTTAATTACCTCATCTAGAGAAGGAAATAGGTAGTTATATTTTTATGAAGATCTATTAAGGTTCTATAAGTATACATAGAATCAAAGTTCACCATTATTTTTCTTGACTAGATCCAAGTTGGCCACCCAAGTGGAGTGTTTGATTGGGAAGATAATTCTTGCATCTAGTAACTTCTTGACTTCTTTATAAATGAAAGGCTCTAGAACTTGATTTATGGGTATCTACCTTTGCCTAAAGGGTTTACATGATTTCTTTAAATGGATCATGTGAGTGATGACCCAAGTGTCAAATACATTGAGATATTCATAAGACCATACAAGGATGTCCTTGAATTTAGATAGTATATCAATTACGTTGGCTAATTATTCCTTCGTATAGACTAGCCCAATGTTGGTATTTTTGGGGTTGCTCAATGAACCTAGAATAATTTGTTTATAATGTTTTCCACTAACTTTGGGCACCTTGGTATCACTTGTTGACTTATCTTTATTGAATATCCTTTCTAATAATACCATGCCCTTAGGAATTATATTCTTCTTAAGTTGGATTGCTCCATATTTGCTAGTTTCAACTCCCTTTGTAGACTCTTCCTCTTGCTCCTAAATTATATGTGACTCAAAGACCCCATAATTAGTTATTAAATTAATGATTTGAGTATCACCATCAAACACCTAAAATTTATTGATGTTTTCTAGCATGTAAGGGCATGATATCATCTCTACTATAAACTTTTAGAATTTGAGAGCTTCAGGTGGGACCACATTTGCTACTATGGAAGCCAACACATCTACCAACTATTTTTTATCCTTAGATATAGAGACAGTGATAATTATTTGAAACTCTCAATCAAATCCCATGCTATAAATTTATATTCATTTAGATAATAAATCTTGCATTGGTATTGACTATGTACCTACTTAATGACTAACTTTGAATCACCATGTACTAACAATTTCCTTACCTTATGCTTGATGGTGAATTGAAGTCCTAGGATTAAGGCCTTATACACTGAAAGATTATTAGTGCATGAAAATTAAAGTCTATAAGATGTTAAATATTATATACCAATCAGGTTTTTCAATATGATACCTACTCTTGAGGCTTGTTTGGATCTTGCACCATTGATGTACATCATCTAGAATCCTTCATCATTGGTTATTAGGATATTATCATTTAAATTAGTTGTGTCAAAAGAATATATTCCTACGTTAGTGGACTATAAATTCACCTTATAATTCTTATCATTGTATTATGTTACCATGAAATTCATTCTCAACTCTCACTCAATTCGAATTTGATTGGGCATACCCCTCCAAGGTAGCCACATATGTAAGTAGTTCATGGAAATATGTGCACTCATGGATTTTGACCAATATCTACTCAACAACATACCATATGCTTATGGTATTTATATGACTTGGATGTCAATGAACTACTAAATATGGGGTAAATGAGCTAGCTACATATGAACATTTAGTAGTTCTCCTACTACCTTGACCATTGACTTATCTAACTAGATAACAACTCTATCATACTTGATTGGACTTAGTCCTAGATTTTTTCTAAGCATTATGTGAGTAGATGCCATAGAATCAAGAAAATAATTATGTACATTCTTCCTAAAGATTCTAATAGTTAATAGAAATGGAAGGACCTTAGCCTTACTTTTGTATATTACCACATTTGCATTCGCATATTTGGATTTACGTTTATTTGATTTCTTAGTTAATGATTTTATCATAAAATCATGTTGCTCAGTGAATTTAGCAAGTTTGTGCAAGGTAATTTTAGCTTTAATCTTCTTCATATATTACAAAATGTTGTATCCACCTTTGGATCTAGTTGTAGCTAAATCTATATTCGATTGAGTATCTTTTCCCTTGGGAGGAGGAGGATAATTATTGGTTATATGATATGGGGGTGTGTCAACTTTGTTAGGTAGTGTGAAACTTGTCACAAGTTCCTTTTCATCTCTATTTATTAAGGCATAATTGCTCTTTTGGTAATATTAAAAATTATAGATCTCATTCATCTTACTTTTAGGATCATTACCTTCTTGGTTAGGAAAATCATAATTTTTAACCATGTGGACCATTTTAGTGGTCTTGGACCCACCATTAGGTGCTCTTATATTTGTAGAATTATCAATATTACTTTGATTATTTGGGATAACATCATAGCTTTATAATTCACCTCGTAACATTTCAAAATCATTACAAAATTCTATACAGTTTAACTCTTCATGCCAGGTCATGTTATAGAACCTAAACCAATTGGACAAGGCTAATTCATAGATATTTATAGAAGGCATATTATTATCTAGGGGATCATTATTGTTGGTATTATTCTTTGACCAATTGAAAGGTATATTGCACTTTTGAAATGTGTAATTTCCATTAAAACTTCCCCCTGTGTTTCCCATTTTCCTTTGTAAATTTAGGAAGTCACTACATAGTTTTTGGATGATTATCTAAATTAATTCTATATCTCCCATTGAGGACTCAAGTTTAGTATTCTAGACTGAGTTCTAGATAACACTTTGCGTATTAAAGTTGTCAATAGGTACCAAATCTTGACTACTATTTTAGGTATAATCCCCAACATTAGACTAATTCAATAATACTAGTTGTTGACCATGAGATGTATCGTTTAATTGAAATTGATTGAGTCCAAGTATATGATTTGATATAGGCATATTTTGATTTGCATTTGGAACTAGATTTAGAGAAGTTCAAATTGGGCTGATATTTGGAATAGTGAAAGTAGGATGCCCTTGTGGGTACATCTACTCATCAATATAGATGGAATCTACATATGCAAGAGGAAAATTTATTAACTTTCATGGCCCTATAGATAAAGATGTAAATAATTATATCTAGGGTGTATTTATAATTTTCAAGTACCATATTATTTGTAGGTTGATAAGGAGTTGTGGTGAGGCTATACATCTTCTAGAATTTAGCATTAAAAGTTATTATGGGCTCAATCAGGTCTCACTTTATAATAATTAATTGTTGGTTTATAATCCTAGGGCTAATTATCCTTCCAAATTATTTAATGAAGGTATCATTGAACTAGTTCCACCCTATGATGGAATCTTAAGGTAAATTGAGGAGCCAATCATAGGTTGCCTCCCTAAATGTAAATGAGAAGAGTGTGTATGATAAATCTTCATGGATGATGTTTAGAATCCTAAGGTATGACTTAAATGACCTGATATGCTCTTCATTAGTTATACCTATAGATGGATTGAAGAGGGTAAGTACTTTTCAAGGTTACTAGACAAATTATGCATATGACTAAGCACATTTATGGAGGATCCTCCTAACCGATCCATGACTAGATGGATGTAAAATAGAGGAGGTGGATGTTGTCTCACTCAAGGGGTAGGGTGGTATGTATATCTCCTATGCCTACCTTAATTGGTTCTATCCATTCATTGGGTTTCTAAAGATCCAATGGGAACTCTAGTTTTAGAGCGAGATCTAGTCCAGATCCTAGGTAACTCTAGGATGCTAAGGATCTATGTCAAAAGTTAATAATACTACAAAGTTTCATTAAATACTACTAAATAAGGTAAATATTGGCCATATTAGCATAAATTAACCCCACATAAAGGTCCATAATCAAGCAGAGTGGGCGTATTTTACCTTCATTGATTTGAATCCTTCAAATTTTTAAAGCTTGTATAAATTTTTGTTAGAAACTTGGTCCAACATAAAAATATCAATGTTAAACATTATATTTCAAGAAACATTTAGTTTATTTAACTTATCTGAGCACTTCAAAGCAAAATCCTATAAAGGATATCTTAATGCTATGCGAATAAACCCAATTCAGATTTTTAAAGCCTTGTCTTAGAGATCCTTCAAAAATAATCAACTAGAGATTGATCTTTACACCTATTTACTATAGATAGAAAGTTATTAGTTTAAACCATGTAGATATTTGAAAATATAGATGAAATAAACCCTGAGCTACTCAAAGAATTTGCAAGCATGACTATCCTTAATGCTCATAGATGAAATTTAAATGAATTAGAGGGGCAAAGCCAAAACATGTTTAGACTTAAATTAGTATTGACATAATATATCTAAAATTTATTTATTTTTATCGTGTAAATTGATTTATATTTTTCTAGTTTTATGCCCAAAATTTAAACAAATAGGTGACTATTTATAGTGAGCATTAGTCTAAGGTGATTCATGTTAAAAAAGTTCAAAAAGGAAATATGGTAGAGTAGAAAAAAAAGGTTTGCCTTGAAACAACAAATACCCAAATATTTACTTTAGTTATTTTTGATAATAATGCAAATAAAACTAGCATTCATGATATTCTAGGGTAAATATAATCCATATATTTGAAAAGTATGCTTTAAAGTAGATAGCTACCTATAGTAAATTTCTTTTATCACATTCATTTATAGAATATAAGGAAAACAAAGCATGCATAACAAATTTTTTTATCATATATAAAAGAATAAACTAACAAGATGCATTCAAAACACTATTATCAGACTTAACCTTTAGAAAAATGAAATTATTTGTCATTAGCAAAGCTTAAAAAATAAGAAAATATGAAAATAATGAAACAATGAATAAATTGCAAGAATTCTTCTCTCTATTTGCATTAATTTCACAAAAAATATATTCTAGAGTATAATTGAGGGGGGAAACCCCTATATGTAAGCCATTTTCATGCATAAGATGGTTACAACCAAACACATGACATATGTCGATAGACAAAGTCCCTCATGTCCTAAAACTAAATAATATTACCTATTCAAACAAGGGAATATTTTACAATATATTAAGGGGAATTAAAACATGACATTCATAAATAAAAAAACCTAATAAGTGATTATCACACTCTTGAGGTGCCAAGTTGGGATCTTGCTAATGTGGATGATGATGAAGCTCCCAGTGTAAAATAAGATGAAAGTTAACCCATAGTATTTGAAGGAGTAATTTCTAGTGTAGCCAAAGAAAAATAAATTCCAAGAGGGGTCAAAGAGGAAAAAGATCTTATAGTGACTAGTTATGGCTTGTTGTCTACTTATTTATTAGCTTCTATCTAACCTCTCCATGCTTCAAAGCATCTCTTGTAACCATTTTAATCAAATTAAAATTAATAATGGGATCCTTTAGTAATTTGATGGTAATACCTAAAATTACATCATGATTGCTCAAGATAGAACCTATAACCTTATCGATAGCCACTTCCTTTTTTATTCTTTGATTAGCAAATGCTTCCAAGTCTACTATCTTCTACCTAAAGGTTAATCTTCTAGCCATGTCTTATTTCTTGAAATTGACAAAAAAAGTTGAAACTAGGATCTTAAATCATACTTCATGATAATGAAACCATCCTTTTTAGCAAGGTGTGTGATATCAGCCTCTTTAAGCATATTTATGACTTTATCACCCTACTAGGTGAGAGAGTAGCCCATGTATCTCATTTCATCAATCCACTAGTTCAAATCTTTCCTTCTAATTATATAGGATTGATCAATTCTCAATTCCTCTAATAGGATAAAGTTTAGGTCTTAAAAAATTTTCATCCTAATCAACTTTACCAAGTTGATTACCTTAATTTCATACATCCCATATGTAGCTTCTACCTTTATAATTTTATTGTACACCTCATTACCTTTTACTTTGTATTGGGATAAAGTATTTAGTGTATCAAACATTACCTCCACATCCTATTCCACCTTAGTTATGGTCTCCTAAAAAAATTTGTCTTTGTGTTATAAATTAGTTTCTCTTTATTTTATTCCTTTTACTAATTCCATAGCTACATCACCATATGCCTTTCGATCCTTAAGGGGGTTCTCTTCATACTATTGCTATTGGTCAATCATGGCTCTCTTATTCTTGGTTAACTCAAATATGATCTCTTAAAACTCATACATAATTTTCTATTATGGATGAGTGAGATTCCTCTTGGTCAGTCTCTTCATTACCCCATACTTCTTATCAAATTCTAGTGAAACCTATGGAGGGTCCACTATGACCAAATCTTAGTTCTCCATTGTAGGCAGCTGCATTTATTTTATCTAGGATTTACCTAAAATACCACTTTGAGCCTGAGTAGATGATGTATTTAATGAAATTTTGTCAATCACTAGAAGGTAGATGTCTAGAAAGTATCTTTATAGGTGACTAGGACAAATTCAAAACTAGGGGATGAAGTGAGAATTGTCATTCTTAAAGATGAAGAAGAACTAGTGCTAGTTGAAGAACTAGTTAGGAATAAAGGAACTTGGGGGATGATAATAGTGTACCTTTTCTTTAGAAGTTGGGGACTTGGCCTAGGCATATTCCTAAGAAAAATTTGAGGCAAATTATCCATCACAAATACCTTAGAGGTGGATGATACAATGAAAGGGTTGATAGTGGGCAATGTCATAATCATGAACCTAATCATAGGTATAGTGAGGGGGATATAAGGCATTAGGTTCATATGGTCTAGGTTTTTAGGCTCATAAAATATTCCTAAAGTTTGGATTCTTATAAATTAAGGAGGTAAATAAGCACGTTTGATCATACATGGTTCTCCTTGATAGGAAGTAGGAGAGGCAAATATAACACTAATGTTGATGGTATTGTAGCAGGTGGGGATACTATTTCAATCAAAATTATTTCATGTATGGATGTAACACTTTTTACCTAAGATGGTATGCTAGATATTGATCTTAAAATATAAGTTTTCACATTGTGTTTCCTAGTATCATCTCCTCTCTTCTCCAAAGTAGGAGACAATGCTTACATAATCCTCTAAGCTGAGGGTCAGTTGGTATTTCCTCCTTAACACAAGTAACATGAAATATAGATGTATATATTCCTACCTAAGAATCTTCAAGTTCAAAAACTTCATAGAAACCTACATCTTCAAACCTCCCCTTAACTTGTGGGATATTGATGGCCTTCAATCTCTACTTCACCTCTGTGTCATTAATTGCATTAATGTAGGACATATCCTCATCTTTTGGTTCCATTATAACATATAATTTCACCCTTGTGAGAGATTTATTTAATATCTCTCAATCCTAAAAAAAAAAATGGGATCAACCCTAGCTTGTGGGTTTCTTGTTATGGGGTTGAACCTCCAGAGAAGGCTAGTTCCTCTTGGTAGATCACCTAAACTACGGAAGAGGGTTGTAATGGATAACTAAAAGCATACAAAATGTGATACACCAAACTTAAAGACACTCTAAATTATGTAAAACTAATACTAAGGAAACCCAAATATAACCCTCACTCACACAATTTCTCAAACTGGTCACTTTACATCAATATTTCCAAACTAGGCTCACTAGATAAGAGATGAAGCATGGAGGAATATCAAAACTCACACTATACCATGATCAATGATTAAAAAAGGCACAAGTTCAGACCTAAAAACACCTTGAAATAAATTTAAAAATTTAATAAATAAGGACAATCACCAAGGAAGAACAATCCTCCACAAAGTAATCATGCACAAGCTAACTATAACACTAGATGTAGGCAAAGAGATAGGTAAAATAAGTTATCTTATTTCTTCAAGAGGTTATTTCTTACATAAATGGGAAGGGATATGCCATAAAAAAATGAGTATCATATCTTTAAAATAGATAATGAAAAGGATAGATAGGATAAAATGGAATGGAGAGGATAAGAAAGATTTCATAAATTAATATATGTGATTTAGCCACCCCCCATGTAACTCCATTAAAAAAGAGGAAGAGGTTGATGAATCTCAACCAATTTTAAATCATTTAGGCACTAATATTACTTAGTAAATTAACCATTTAAATTAAAAATGGGTCTTCAAGCTCTCCCATTGGCTTAAAAAGGCACTAGAGGAAAAATATTTCTTGAGGAAGATGGCATCATGCTCCACTAACTTGAAAAAGTCTCCAACCATCTAGAAGCTTCCTTAAATTCTCTATTAATGCCTGAGAAAAGTCTCCAAACATCTATAATATTCCTTAAATTTTTCATTAATTATTTATAAAAGTATCCAAACATATATAAACGTATTCAAATTCTCCATTAATGCTCCTCAACTCCTCAAAATTCCTCCACTTGACTTTTACATGCCATCTCCACTTGGCTTGTGTTGGAAACTTGGCAACATGGTTATTAATTATAACATTTGATGATTAAAATGAATTTTTAGGGATAAATTTTGAGTTTTTTATTTTTATACCAACTCATATTTTCTCTTCCAACCTTGAAAAGTCACCATGTAACCAAAAAATCCCTTTGACTCCATTAATGGAGGTCCTCAAGCTCAAGCCATCTTCAACTAGTTATCCTAGAAATTGCTTCTAAGGCCATTTTAGGTCTCATAATCACCAAAAAATACCAATTTATTATAAAAATTAGTTAAAACATGATATCTATATATTACACTACATGTTTTAGGTGGTTTCCAAATGATTCCAAGTCATTTCATGGATTTATGAGCTCAAAAACTCAAAACTGGTCAAAATAGGTTCTTTGGTAACTTACAATTGTTTTAGCCATTTACATGGTATGTATGAGATTTAATGAGATATATTTATACCTATAAATATTTTTTTTGGGTCTACCCTTATTTTTAGACCATTCCTAGTCTTTGATTCACTTGGAAACTTTTAAAATTAGTTTGGGAAGGTCTGTCAACTTTTAGGCTTAGGTAGGTCTAGGGGGTCTCTTTGTTAATTTGAGCTAGTTGGAGTATTTTTTGCCTTTTATAACTCACTAAAAACATTTTTTTGGATCTTAAGAAAACTCTTAATTATTTTTTATACATAAACCCTCCTTTTGACCTCTGTTAAAGGCTCTTTTAGACATGGTTTTGAGCATGAACTCCATTAATGAAGATACGAAAACTTGGTTTTTTCCCTTGAATTATATTAGGGTAATGAGACCAATTTTAAAAATTAAAGGACAAGAAAATATACCTCCATGTTAAATTTAAATTCATTTCATTTATTATAACTCAAAAATTGAATCTTTTGGTGTTGCCTTAACCTGCCTTGTCAAATTTTTGAGTGTGTGTAGGTTCGAGTTTTTTCATTTATCAAGTTTTACGAGGTAAAAAGACTTAATTTTTTTTTAATTTTTACTAATAAGGATCCAAAAAACTATTAAAATCGTTATTTTCCCATTATTAACCATGATAACTAGCCAAAATCACATATTTAGACCTACTACACACTTATAAATTATGAACTACAAGACATAGGGAGCAAGAAATAGGTTAATCTTGAGATTTATAAAGTCTGAAGACCTCATTATTTTTATTTGGACCTTAAAATACCCATAAAACCTATATAATAATTATATTTTATCATTAAATTATTTTAGTACCTCAAAAATGGTTTTTATAACTGTCCCCACTTGCATGCCAAAATCTTGAATTTTACAAATTTGCCCTTCTCCATGTTTTACCTTGAAATTATGAATGAGATAAATATAACCAAGTATTAAAATAATTTAAATCACCATAAATTTCCTCATAAACCCTCACATGAGGTTCAAACCATCTATCATACCTTATATCTCTCTAAGAAGATTGTATAGCTCTATGTTGACTGTCTACAAACAAACATAAAACTGTGATAAAATAGAAGATGATTAAACTATTATTATGACCTAACTAATTTCATGGAAAATTATAAAAAAACTCATGAACATTATGTGTACCAATTTTCTTTGCTAGATCATGGCTATAAAGGCCTCAAGATGCATTTTTGTCAAAACTAGTGAGTGGGCTACCTATGTGAATGATTGTTTATGACTGTAGGATATATGTGCTAAAAAATGAATGATTACACTGATCATGTAGACTTAATTATGTAATATAAATATTTATATACTAACTATGATCATATGTATCTAAAATGAGAACCTAACTCCTAATGTAGGTGCTCCAAAATCATAATTTTCTCTAAGAATGGCTTAGGTTGTTTATATTTTACTTGGAAAGTGCATCAACTTTGAGATAAAATTGGGGGTATATACATTTTTATATTGAAAAAATATAAAAAATATATTCATATTTTGAGTCACGAGGACCCTCTATACCAAATTTGGAGGTTAGATCACCTCTATAGCATCTTCAACTCTTCAAATCTTCTCCAAATTAGCCCTCAATCTTATGACTATGTGTACAGTCTAAAACCATTTACTCAACCTTGTAAATGCTTTAATTATATATTATTATTGTGTGGAGTGTGATGATATCTCTCTTGAGAGTGGCTTCAACATATTCATCTAGTTATACAACCCTACAACCTTCATAAGGAGATCTCCATATGATGCTTATGAGAGCACACTAGGTCAATGAACTTCTTAACACTATTATGTGTATATAACCCCTGAGAGATGATCATAGTATATTCAACACATCATATACACATTTCTCACCTTGAAATCAACCTTGAAAATTATTATAATTAACAAGCATTATGCCATTCATCTCATTGTATCATGGTTTCTTCATTGTGTAAGCTAGAAACTAAGATTTGTCATCAAAGCCTAATTGCATAGGCCTAAAAGAGGATAGAGAATGCAATCAAGAAGGATGAAAAAACTAATTATGGTCATGAATATGGTATTATCTTTTCACCATTTGATTATCCACCACACTAGGACTACATCTTCTTTGGAGCTTCAACAAAACATCTTTGGAGTTGCCTAGAGCATCTCCAAAACTTCAATAGAACATCTTCGGAGTTGCCTAGAGCATCTTCATAACTTCAACACAACATATTTAGAGTTGATTTTAGAATCTTTGTATCTACTTATATATATGTTTGAATCTTAAAAAAAACATTTTCAGAGCTGTCTGGGGCATCCTTAAAGCTACTATAGAACATCTTTAGAGCTTTTATAGAACATCTTTAGAACTTATACAGAACATATTCAAAGCTACCTAGAGCTTATTCAAATATTCTTAGATCATCATTGTATTTTCTTCAAGAATATTTGGAGATAAAATAAGGATCTTTAGAGCTCATTATGTTCTATGCTGAGTCTTCAAAACTATTTCCAAAAAGGTGTTGCCAAAACCATTGATGAATTCTCAATCCTTAAAAATCTCTCTTAGTAAGAGACATTATGTTGCCTCTAAACAACTTAAAACACCACATAAGAAACTATATTTATCCCAACACCACACCAATAACTTCCATGATATTGCATAGCATCATCAATTCAAGACAAGAAAGAGACTAGTCATGAAAGTAAAAGTACACTAAATGGTCAAGGAGAGTGCCCTAATCCATATAGGAGAAAGTTTCATATATAGGAGAATTTTAGCCAATATATTAATTATGGTAGGTGATTCCTAGGGATAAATTATGATCTATTAAATGTTTGAATGTTATTTTATTAGGGTTCCATTCCCTATTTCCATTCCTTTCCAA
The DNA here is from genome assembly GCA_037957365.1 of Torreya grandis. NCBI lineage: Eukaryota > Viridiplantae > Streptophyta > Pinopsida > Cupressales > Taxaceae > Torreya > Torreya grandis. Next base: position 532,159 of record JARHVA010003473.1, on the reverse strand, counting down.
ATCAAAGGTGGACCTTTACTTGGTAGCAGTGATGACTGAGTTCTAGTTTTCAATTTTGAACCCACCAATGTTGGATAGTTGATGATGAACCATTCCCCTCTTCTTATTATGTCACATTAAATCCACCCCTATGAGTAATTTAAAGGTAATATCTTATTCAACTATCTTGTCTATCACTATGGTGGGAAACTTAAAGGGGTTTGTCTTAATTCTGACTATCCTTATCACCATACAATTTACATAGTACTCATAGGCTCTTAAGGTGCTTAAGGTTATTCTAATTTCATATGACAACCGAAGAATAAGACTATTATGGGTGGCCGTATATATTATTGGATATAAATCCTCAATAATTTCCCTCATCTCCTACTTGTATTTATACACTCTAACTTTCAAGAAGGTATGAGGCATGATCCACTTTAGCTTGGGATCCTAGTTGGTGAACTGAGGGAGCTTTTGGGTGGTGTAGATATAATCCACCAAGTAAGAAATCATATAAAAATTATCCCCTTTGTTTTCCATGAATTTCATAATCTGTGCTACCACATTGAAAGATATGATTTCTCCTATTTTCAGCCCAGTCTTTCAAAACTTCCCTAATGTCATGTGTTCATAGCCATTAGGTCATAGTTTCCTTATTGTATACATTATATAGTTTGGAAAGATAATAATATTATTTAAAGTAAATCCTATATATAAAATAAATTTATTAGCCTAAATTAAAAGACTTAATCATATTGTTAATACACATGTATTGAAGAAACATTTGGTAGATGAGTTCTATGTAGGGGAGTACCTTTATGTTAGATGAAACCTTATTTAACCCTACAGAATTGAGTGCCAAAATGTCTAACATGTATTTTACCTTATTGGATACTTCCTCATCCTAATTTATTTTTATAAATTCCTTTATACATGGTAGAATAAATTGTTATAATGTTTGGCTTCAATGGCTAATGCAATAGAGTTAAAACTAGTGTCCTAGAAGATGATGTTTATTCTATAGAATTAGAGGAATAGAACCTATTTATTAGATATAGATGTTATATATTTAGCCATGGTTTTAATTTTTTATTGATGATATTGTATATTTATTTAATGGTAAATGACTACACATAAGTCCTTAGAAATAATCAAAAAAAAAACTTTAGAGTTCTTAGCAGATAACAACTGAATGAACCTATTACTTTGATGGAGAGGGAATGCATAGATGGTAAGCTTTAAACTTCAAATTTATAATTTTAACTAAATGATATGAGTAATAAAGGGAATTATCTTTAAATCAATTTTTTTTAAAGCCTAGGTGGCTCTTCAATTTAATTCTAATGACCTTAAAATTATAATTGAGAAATTAGCCAATCATTGCCTTCGCCTTATCCACATGGCCTTTCATCATAATCTTGAAATTTTTTAGTGAAGTTAATTGGATTTATAACTATAAAAATAATCCCCATAAGCATTTAATTCAGACCTATAATTGGCACTTTGTGGACAGTTTTACACCACATAGGTGCCATACTTGACAGTGATCAACACTTGGTGCCTTTTTGTGCACTTTAGCCTTCTATTTCAAATATTAGGTTATCCAAGTAGATTGCATGAGATTATCCCAAATATCATCTTTTTATTGGATCTTTATTCTTTGATTTTGTGTGTCTCAACCCCTTTTATTTTGTGGTTGATGTGGCTTGTAGACCTCTACTAGTTTGCCAAGTGGTACGCTCTTATTGGTTTGCATTATCTCACAACATTGTTATATGAAGCTTTAAATGGACCCAAGTACCATGACATTTTACCAAGTGTCACATTTTTATTGGATTGATCTCTATTGAGATTCATAGTTTCCTTTGATCACATTATTGGCATGAGATAGGGGTCTATATGTCCTTACCCCATTGGTCTGAACTATAGGAGGATTCCTTGTAGCATCTAGATATTCAAGATTTAAAGATTAACTATCAGGTATCATATTGTCATGTAATTATAATATTAAGAGATTGAAACATCATACCTTGACTATGAGGGGTGTGAGGATGTAACCAAGTTCCAAGTGGCATGATACAATTGGGTCATTAGGTCACAAAGAATTAATTAGGTCTCAAAGGGCCATGATTGGGTACCATGTGGTATGTTCTAATTAAGTTAGAACTCTTTTTTAC
>JARHVA010003473.1:505000-525000 GCA_037957365.1 Torreya grandis | reverse complement strand
ACATGTTACAATGGACCATGCCCCTATGTTTATGACATAATTTGATTCTCTAAATAGCTAGTATACTATCTTCATATTGGCAATTATAGGTAGACTAAATCCCTATGCTTGATGATGTCGTTTGATTATCCATGGTAGATAGTGGACCACTATATACCCTCTTACCTTATTCCTTCTCCCCTTAGGTGACTTTTCAAGTCACATAGTGTTTGTAATGTGATCTATTTTTGCCTATGTTTTACTGAATTTAAATTTAATCTATTTAAATATCTTGTTTTAATTTAAGTTTAAACTAGTAATATTTTTTTGTCTTCAAATATTTTAATAAATTAATTGATCATTAAGACTTTTTTTGATTTTTACAACTGAGTTTTCTTTTTTTAGGGGGCCACTTGGTCTCAATTTATTGATTTTACTTTTGCATGATTTACTTATCTTTTTGTTTTTTTGCTGATTATTGGTTATAGTTTCAAATGTGTTTATATGTGCATAATGGTTATGCTTGTGGCATGGTGTGGGAGAGGATAATTAACTTAGAACATAGCCATTAGGTCGAGATGGGAACCTTTCCTACATATTCATGATACCATCCTTCCCATCCCACTAGATGTGGTGATTTTATATATATGGTCATTCCTTGGGGATATGATTCTCATTTGGGAGGCCTAATTAAATGTTTTAGTATGCAATGATTACTTGGTCACTTATGCATATGATTGTTGATTTTATTAAAATTCAATGTGATAGAATATCCCAGCATGATTTAGTGTGGCTCATTATTACTTTATGTGGCTATGTCATGGATTATTCTTATGTCATCACAATGTACTTTTGCCATGGAATGGTGACTATATTTTTCATTATGATTCATGACATGATAGTAACATTATTATATATACTACCAATTATAATTATACAATGATAGAATATCTTTTGGATATAATTGGTTTGGGATAGAATGGATGACAATATGATAATTTGATGGATTCACATTATGGGAACTACCTAAAATAAATTAATCATAATTATTGATTTAAAACATTCATAAATATAAGAGAATAAAATATCACAATATTAAAATATGTGAATAAGAAATATATATATATATATATATATATATATATATATATATATATATATATATATATATATATATATATCAAAACTAAGTCATTTCAAAAATACAGTTTTATAATTATTATTTTACTTATTAGCTTGAGTTGTTGATCGAGGAAGATGACTTTATAAGAGGAAGGGCATATAATAACCCCTTATGTTTAACATTTGTACCCTAGTTGTCTTCATACATTTGTCATATGTGGTGACCCTTTAGATGTGTTTAAAATTAAATATGAGATACTTGATATTATAATGATTATATTATTATTCATATTATATGTTATGTTAAATTATGTAGACTCAATGGATATGTATTGGACTATATAAGTTGATAACTATGTATCATAGTTAGATAATTCAATATAATTTAATTATATGCATGATTATCTTGAGTGGATGCATGTTTTATTTATATATTGATGTTTAATAACATGATGATTCATTTTGTGATTTGCAGTTAATTGTATTGGACTAACCAAATATTATGATTTGGTTTTGTGGCATACTTGTATTGATAGTTTATATATATATATATATACACACACACATATATACATACATACATATATATATATATATATGTATATATATATGTATATGTGTGTGTGTGTATATATATATATATGTATATGTATATGTATATATGTATATATATATGTATGTATGTATGTATATATATGTATGTATGTATGTATGTATGTATATATATATAATTTTATTTGATGTATTTGATGTTGTATTGAGTGTATAGATTACAAGGGACCAGAGGAAATAGTACAAGGGATTCATATATTCCTCAATAGATCATATACACATCTTAAACCCTTATAAACCTTCAAATAGTATACCTATTCATTTTTTTATAAATTAAATGTATTGTTTTATACTCTTATGTATGTATGTATGTATATAATTATTATTTGAAATTATGATGCTTTATATTAAAATATTTAATTTAATCCAATACTAAACCTAAATTAACCCTAAATAAGGTCAACCAACTTAGTTTTGAGGGTTGAGTTGACCCACAAACCCTAATCTTGTGTGAAATCTCGACATTATCCCTTCAACCACCTTTTTCTTTGAATATTTGAGAACAAAACCTTGTATTATAAGCTCTTTTTGGGATCATACCTATACCCATTGGGTATATGGGTTTTTCAAGGACATTTGACAACTTTTTGGTCATATAAAGGATTTCTTTTATAGCTTATATTTTTCTTCCACAAGCAACTCTCTCTTTTTGTACAAAAGGTTATGTTATGAATTTGAGTGTATAAGGATATTTATTAGGTTTGTAAGAGAAATTTAAGGATGAAAATCGCATAATTTGGATGAGGATGACCATGTGTCACCTTATATTGGTCATTGTTTTGTTATCTTCTCTTATTAAGGACCTTATTTTGGTCTTTTTGGGTTTATACATTTTGGATTTTAGATTTTGCGAGGAGAAACCTTAAGGAGAATTTAGGACCTTGGAGGAACTCTTGGAAGATTGTCAAGGAAAGCCCAATTTTTTTGAGATAGGTCTTTTTAGTTTTACTTGAAATTATTATGGTTGATTATTTATTTACTCTTCTTGTTTCTCTCAAATGAATCATTATTTTTAATTATGAATGAATAAGTGTTCCATTTTTTTACATGGTTTTGAATCTTTGTTTTATTATTTTTTTAATATTTTGATATGTTGCCATTTTGTTATTGTCTTATTTAATTTTTTTACATTACCTATATACATTATGAATGAGAGGAAGTTTGTGAATGGAATGAATGAAATGAGGTAGAGAATGTATGTGAGATATTTTTAATAGGTATAATGACACCAAAAATTATCTCCAAATTGTACAAGAATTATGTATATAGATAAAAAGGCTATGAAGCCTAAGTGTTAAAAGAAAGACTAGATTGGTGATAGAAGATTCAAGACACAGCAAAATCATTGAATGACATATTTACCAAAACCAAATCTAGGAGTGGATGTTTTGGATACTTCTTCCATATACCTCTACATTAGAAGTCATACAAGAAATAGGCCTAGTTTAAAGAAAATCTAGTTAAAAAGGCATTAGATCTAGCTGAAGGTGAAAAATTAGGTAACTTACAGGTATAGTTATTTGAGTGAGAAATTTTTAAGGATTTATGAATGGTTTTATGTATTTTCATTAAAAAAATTTAAACATGATTGGGTATGGGTTTTAAGTGTAATAAAATTGTGTTAATGATAAATTTTAATTTTTTAAATGGGTGATGATAAATGTAAAATAGATAAGAGTGTCATTAGTCACTTTCAATACACACAATGAAGTAAAAACTTTAATTTAAAAAAATATGGGAGATCCAAGATTTATAGAATTGAAAAGAATAATTTTTAAATCCTAATTTATGTAAAACATTAAATATGAAATTTGATAGATAATAATCTGGAAGATCAAAACAGCACTATATAATAACACATAATGAAATAAAAACTAAATTTAAATTAGATATACTTCCATCAAAGGCATACAATATAGGCACATGTGTACAATGTCAATAATACATAGATTTTATGATAGGCATACAAAAAATTACATCTATCAACATAGTATCTAATTTTGGGTGAATGCCATATACATATATATAATTCCAAAAATGAATAAATTACCATATAAGCATACAAAAAAGTACATCTCATGTAAGACATCCTATTTATCAAATAACCTCCCTCTCTTTGCCTTCCTAAAAGAAGACTCTCCCTAGGATGCCCTTATAGTAGATGGAGACCCCTCTAATTCCTTGGATTACTCCAAGGTCTGACTGTGGATCCTATGCTCATAGCTTGCTTACAACTGAACCTATTAAAATATAACAATTATTAAAAAATTAACATAAAATAAATTCAACCAATTATTAATAAATTAATTTTAAACTACAATAAAAATAATTTAATTATGCACTTACTATAAGCTTACGATCCTACTCAATCTATTTTTCATGCTCAAAAAGGTCAATGGTAGGCTTAACTATTCAAATAGACATCTAAAATATGGGAGAAACATGAGAAATTCCCCTAATAATCATCTGATTGGGACTATTAGATGTCATAGGATAAACCATCATACACAATACATTTACATAAGTTATATTTTCCCCAAGTATGTAGTAAAATTATTAAAACAAGTCTATTTTTACAATTCAAAATTACAAAATAATATATACCTCTATCAACACCTATACAGATGACATTGAAGCAGTAATACCTTTGTCTATCTCAGCTCATAGAGATGGAGGATTGTGTATTTGAGCCATCAACTATTCATGTAAACAAGGTCTCAATTAATTTTATTTAAAGTGTCAAATCTTTTATATATATATATATATATATATATATATATATATATATATATATATATATATATATATATATATATATATATATATATATATATATATATATATATATATAAACCATGCATATCATGAAAAGACATTGTAAACCAAGAATAATGGAAGTGTAACTGCCATACAATGTGCATATCATGAAAATATAATGTAAACCAGGAATCATGGAAGTGTAATTTCCATACAATGTGTAAAGGACAAGAATATCAAGTAGTTTTCATGTTAGAGTTAATATAAAAATTTTAATTCATGTAGGAAGTGTGAGTGTAAGAGTAGGAGGTGGAGAGAATAGTATCACTTTGACAAGGCAGAGTTAGGGAGAGAAAAGAATAAGATACATATCAAGAACTTTGTCCTTACTTGTAAAGCCTCCTTGGATATAGTAAAATACCATTATATATTTACTAGGGAAAGGTTGAGATACACATATATGGTCATCATCATTATATTATATGTTTACTATCAATTATTTTTATCTCTATATATAATACATGGATTGATATCACATTCATTTATAATAGATGGATGACTTGACTTTTTCAAAGTACCCAATCAATAGAAAGGATTGAGCCATGATGAATCCACCTCTTGATGAAGGTGTGTGTAAATAACATTAAACTAATAGGTTAAGGAAGGGAGGTCCTTGTCCAATATATCAAGTTTTATCAATCTAAATATATAGTTTTTTTTTTGTCTCAAGAGAACAAAATTGGTAAATAGTTTGATTTTTGAATTGGAAGAAATTACATGTAATTATTAAGGTTGGCACATATTTTAGTACAAACACAAATGGTGGCTCTTCCCCCAAACTTGTCAATGGGGACACAAGTTGTTGGGACCTAATGCAATGTTTTCTATCATAAGGAATGTTGAGTAGAGAGGTTATCTACCCTTTATACCTTTATCATAACCAAAGCAAGAGGTGTAATGAGGCATTACAATTGAAATATAAACCTTTGTTATGTCTAAAAAAAAGGTGTAATGAGATATTACAATTGAATTATCATGTGTATTATGAGTTTGTGGCTCAAACAAGAGAAGCTAATTTGACACCAAAATTTTTAGTCCCCCTTTCCCTAATTTTACCCCTTCCTAAAAACCAAACCTCTTAAATTGGTCATCAAATATTATAAACATGTATAAGATCTTGTAATAAAATGAAGCAAGATTTAAGTCCTACTATGACTATGTCTTAAGTGAAGTCACTTAGTAAAATATAAATTTATTTAAATAACTATTTCATTAAAATTATTTAAATAAGTAAATTTAATGTTAGGGCCTGAGTCATGGTCCTTTATGTCTAAGAATACTCTAAGAGTTATATTGTTAAGTTAATGATCCAAAAAGTATGATTGTTGATGTTTTTATAATCAGTGAGTAATTTTAAGGTTTTTATTGTGTCTACATTGATATTATTTTAAAAGTAATTATAATTAATTTATCCAACTATTTTAATTTTGGCTATGAGTATGCATTTAGTCATAAAGACATTAAAGTTAGATTAATTGAATTTGAAACCTATATATGAGTTGTTGTAGGTAGGTTAATAGTTAAAATTTTTCAATTAGGTTGAAATTTAGTTGATTTGGGTGGATTCGATGCAATACAATTAGTGGTTACATCAACCAATGAACTAAAATCACATTGTATAAATTTATATCAAAGTAATGGATAAAGGGGTCAAATTTATGAGTCATATTTACATTTTCCAACTATGATGGGTCTTAATCATGTTAAATATAATTCTTGTATTTTTACCATTCATGCACATTTGTTTTCTTTTACCTTAAATTCCCTTGCTATTATCACTCATTTTAAAGGGTAACATGTGGATTTATGTATAATGGTAATGGAGACATAAGTAAAAATGAAAATATGATTATATTGAGCTTAACAACTTCATTTTCAAGATAGTGTTACCTAGAAGGACCCTTAGATATGTGTTTTTAATTTTATAAGTATCCTCGTGGAATGAGAACTACCCTTATCTAATATTGAATGACATTATTCATGGAATATTTGTGGGATTTTCCAAAATATATTATATAAATACCATTGAGCCCATTCTCATAGCTTACAAATATTGTGGTTCCTCTTTAATGGTTTTTGATACCTCATAACAACTTCCAAAGGTTTATGATACCCCCAAGATGATCAACGCATATCCAATTTTTTTGATAGGTGTAACTATATAGGAGGAAAAGTATTTTTAAGTTTTAGAGTTGATTTGAGTCTATATGATAAAATTTCATATTCAATAGCATTTACTTAGGCATAGGAGACCTAATTAGTACTAAGGGGTGGTGAGCTAGGTGTTCTACAAAGAGAGTTAAATTATGAAAGTTCTTATATGAATTATGTGATGTAAAGGGAAATCTAAATAGGGGTTTGTTTTGGTTGGGATATTTTTAGTTTACTTTGAACAAGGAGGTTTACCTCAAAAAAAGGTTAGTAGAAGGAAGGTGTCAAAGAGGAAATAATATTTAAGTGAAGAGTTAAAGCTTGGGGGTTGTGTGGAATCGTTAGATGCATGAAATAAGATGTAATTAAGTAGGTAGATTCTCTTATGAGTATTTTGGAAGGACAAAATAAAATTAGCATGAAAACCTATGAAAACACATAAGAAGAATGTAAAGAACATAGCAAGGATAAAGAGAGAGAACATGAAAATGGATTGTGAACTGAGGAGGTTGATGTTAAAAATAAATATTGTAGAGGTAGTTAATTATTAAAATGACTTCAAGTAGAGGAGGAGGATTAAGTGAATAAAAGTAGGATTGAGAGCCAATGAGTAGGTAAGAGTTAATGATAAATACCTAGTAAATGCAAAGTGATTAAAGAGATAAAGAGGTTGATGATAGAAAATAGAAGACAAAAAAGGACAAGAAAATATTAGAGCTAGGTATTTGGTAGACGTAAGTGTGTTTTTCCATCCATATTAGGGAAGATTGTTAGAACCTATACATCAAGATACTTGATAGATAAACTTAACTTTAACTTACAAGGAAAATATACATAGAATAAATGTACATAGAGCATAATATTAACTCAAAATTTTACCTCTGTATAAGTAAAAGGTGTTATCCAAATAGAGATAGATGTAGTAGTGGATGGGCCAATAGCTAGATTCAAATATGTAAATAATGGCCATGATAGATCAAATGTTACAAATGTTGATTGTGACAATGAAGGCACTGTCACCTCTTATGACATATATATTATTCAATTTTTATGTAAATTAATTGTTAGCTCAATTAAATTTGTAAATACAACTTAAATTTAACATGATATTTATATAAAATATACCTGTGTCTATGTAGTGGCCGATGTCTACACACCAAATGTGCATGCTAAAAACTCATCACTCATAAGAATATTATCCAATCCATCTAAACCACTAGTGCCATCATCATCAGAAGGTCCAATTCACATAGTTTCACAAGAACTACAAGGGTGGGGTCGGGTATGCACACAAGGTGGTATATCTCTAGCATTGGTTTGTGAAAACCTACTCATATGCTATATGAGTGTATTAGTGAGAAAACTAAGAGCATGCATAGTGTCAATCTCCATGATCTAATAAACTATAGAGGGGATCTCATGCTCAAGTGTCTTTTGGATACTGATTCACATAAGCTGAATAGGGACATGACATGTATATGTTTGATCCTACATAGAGCCTTTCTCTCAACCTTGAAACTCAATAAAATCAAAATAGTTTAGAATTTGATTAAGGACAAACTCATAGTAGAGTTTCATCAAGAAAAACTATAGGACCTCATGGTTATTACATGGTAGATAGTTAAACACCATCCACCCTCAAACCCAAAAATTAGATATGATTAAGATATATTGTCAGTGATGGATTGAAAAATGTTTAGAGATTACAGGAAATGGGACATTAGTGGCTATGTTAATGAATAAGGTACAAATGGAGGCTTTTGATATTTCTTTGTTCTTAACCTCAAGTGTTGATAATTTGTCAACATAATAAGCCCTAAAACTATCCCTATATGAAGTCCATTTATCAATTTAACTTTTTATAGATTCACTTTGACCTAATAATGTCTTTAGGGAATTGGATAGCTAGGTATGGTGGGTGTTGGTGGAAGTGGGATCTCTCATTCTCCCAATTAATTCTTCAATTTCATTTTATTTCCCATAATGTTGTCAATTAGAATCTCCTAACTGTTAGGATTGTGGAGCTAAAAGCTTCACTGATGCAAATAGGAGAGGAGGTTGCTGAAGGTTGCTGAGTTGCAGAGAAGCTGGGTCGGTCTGATCAGCTGACGTCGGCAGGATAGCAAAGGGAAGCAACCGACGTCGGTCATATATCGGCCGACATCGGTCACCTCCAGGCAGATAGGGACCGACGTCGGTCGCCTGTGTGGTTCGACTGCGAGCTAATTACGGGCAGTTAGCTAACGAACCAAGTGTTTGCATGAAGAGATCTATTTTTAGACTGAGAGCTGCGGATCTAATTATTGTAATTAGATGTCTAATTATTGTTTGATGAGATCTATATAATAGACTCATGGTTGTATTGGAAAAGTGTTCTAGGGAGTAATAGAGCATAATTATAAGCTCCTTCTGTGTGTGAGGTAGAGCAATGGTGCGTTCCTCCTAGTGCCTCAGTACCAGGTGTGTTGGTGCTGGATTGGAGAGCCAGTTGGGTTCTTCAGGAGTGTAGGATCTTGGTCACAGTTGCATGGCCTATATAGGAGATCTACATGGTAAGTAAGATCATTGATCTGTAGGTGTATGTGTGTGCAAGGTCGAGGTTCATAGGTGAGCAGAACCGTTGTTTGATTTGCAGGTGTGCAAGGTCATATAGACAGCAACACAACAGGGAGCAGTATCAGGCAGGATCTACTTGGAGTACAAGTGTGTACTCGGATAGAGCTAAGAGGAAGGCAAGGGAGTTCCTTCCATAAGTATGGTCTGTTGAATTGTAGGTTGTTGCAGATTCATGAGAGATCTACTTGAAGTACCTTGAGTACTTGTGGAGCACGTGGAGTGCTTATGGAGTGCATGGAGCACTTGTGTTGTGCATGGAGCATGGGAGGTGAACACCAACTCTGTATTTGAGTTGGGTGTTGGGACCTGTGAGAGGGAGAGCTTTGGGGAGAAGAATTACTGTTCACTTGAGGTGTAGCGAGCCTTTGAAGAGGTGGTGGAGAAGAAGTGGCATCTTCTTTATTGTATTATTTTCTATATAAAGTGTTAATACAAGTTGTGTATTATCTCTCATATGCTGTGTTATTCTGAATTCTAGTTACTTGGTGAATCTAGTTATTTTCGCATATTATAGTTGCTTGGTATTTGGTAATCAATTGTATGCTTCCGGTGTTTCGCATCCCTGACAAGTGGTATCAGAGCCTTGGTTGTAGGTTCTTGAGCTTGATACCAACAAGTGGTATCAGAGCTAAGGTTGCAGGAAGCAGGTTGTGTTTGGTTACAGGGCACTCTCAGGGGTTTCTGATCGAGTGGGAGTAAAGCAATGGCAGATCAAAGTAAGCTAAGAATGGAGGAGTTGAAAAGCACAGATGGTCACTCACGGTCCTATGGAAAGAAAGAGCAGGTAAAAGAAGATTTTTGGTTGGTAGCAGATCAGCATGAAGAAACTGAAGATACAGATGTAGCAGGTGTTGTTGCATAGGATGTGTTTACAGGTTTCTTGGATAAAGTTGAATCTTGGATAAAAGATTCGGTTGCCTCTTTCCATGCAGCCCCAAGTAGAGGAGCTAGTAAGCCTTGCCAAAGAATTGGCAAAGGGGAAGTGAAGCTGAAATTACAGGCGGCCAACACACAGGTGTTGATGAAGGTCATGCAGGTCCTAGGTTTGGAGATATGGCTAATTTCTTCAAAAAGATTGGGTGATGAGAGATGCACAAGAACTCTCACAGTGGTAGCACTTGAATTAGCTAGTGGTAATAAAATAGGTACACTTTATCTGCTTGTTTATATTACTGATTCTTCTTCTGTTGCAGAGACGTGGCTTCGTAGGCTTGGTCACATGAGCAGGAAGGAGATGCATGTTCTTAAGCGGAAGATAGATATATTTGATAGGCTTAAGAACTGGAAAGCCTTGGTGTTCTTGGAGGAGATGGTAGACAGAGTTTAGTGGATGAGGTTGGATACATCTAAGCAGGGCAGTTTGGACATGGAGATTGATCCAAAGGAGCTCGCAGGTAAAAAGTCATCACTCACAGGCGAACACAGGTACCGGCATCGGTCAGGAGGAACCAGCGTCGAACAGACAGGTGCCGATGTCGGTCATGTGCAGACCGAAGCCGCCGATGTCGGGCAGAGTAAGACTGATGTCGTTCAAGGGGACCAATGTCAGCAGTAAGTAAGACCGATGTCGGTCAGGAGGACCGACGTCGGTAGCAGGGACACCAGCGCTGGTAGGTTGGTAGTCAGGTACAGACGCATGGAACCAACGTCGATCGGATGCAGACTATGGGGTGACTGAGGTCGGTCACTGTAACGAATTTTGGGTGGACAGCATGATGTCAAGGAGTCTCAAACACCCATATGGAGGACTGAAGGCATAAGTAGGCCCTCAAATTTGTGTTCCTCTTCTTCATACTTGTTGCTAATTGTAGAGCAGGAAGGATCTAGGAAACAGGTGGGAGCTAGGCAAGATTATGATGCAGAACCAGATGGGTGTTTTGGTAGGTTTGCCAGCTGGATGAAAGCACAGAGACAAATGGATGCCTTAGTAGAAGAATAGAGAGAACGGATATGTGAGACGGAAGACCAGGTCATATGGTCTTGAGGAGCTGCAGGACAGTGGTACAGGTTTTGACAGGTGGAGGATAGAGCATGACTCTAGTCAGTGTCAGGGTAACTACTATGGTTTGCCTTACCAGGGGGATGATGATTGCAACATCATTCTGTTGCTGTATGTGGATAGTATGCTAGCTAGCAGGGGTGTACATACAGGGTTTTGCTGAGCTAAGGGTAAGATTAGTTCAGTGTCATGTCATGAGGAGTTTGGAGCAGCAGAATTCTTTGACATGGGAGGCATGGAGATCACAGGTTGATTTTGTCTCGAGTGGGAGCTGATGTGAATCAGGTGTTGGTGAGGTTCAGGATGTAGAACTAGAGCACACTAAGGGCTGGACAGGTACAGTGTTCGAAATCACATGAGGTATGGTATAGACCTATGTTTTCCCATGCAGTGGGAGCTGTCAGAGTTAGGAGCCAATTTGGGGAAGTGGGTTCTCAGGTTTTTTGAGAGGGACCGACAGCAGGTGTTGCTATGCAGGGTCAGGACTTCACTACAGGTGTTATAGGTTCGGATGTGGCAGGGTACTCGGATGACAGGTGGTACACCACGGGATGTGTGGTGGGTTGTCTTCAGGTGAGAGCTTGAAGAGGGATACAAACTAGGAAATAGATTAGACAGAGTATAGGTATAGGTACAGTGCAGTTGTTTATCTCCAAGTGGGAGATTGTTAGGATTGTGGAGCTAAAAGCTTCACTGATGCAAATAGGAGAGGAGGTTGCTGAAGGTTGCTGAGTTGCAGAGAAGTTGGGGTCGGTCTGATCAGCCGACATCGGTAGGATAGCAAAGGGAAGCAACCGATGTCGGTCATATATCGGTCGACGTCAATCACCTCCAGGCAGATAGGGACCGACGTCGGTCGCCTGTGTGGTTCGACTGCGAGCTAATTATGGGCAGTTAGCTAATGAACCAAGTGTTTGCATGAAGAGATCTATTTTTAGACTGAGAGCTGCGGATCTAATTATTGTAATTAGATGTCTAATTATTGTTTGATGAGATCTATATAATAGACTCATGGTTGTATTGGAAAAGTGTGCTAGGGAGTAATAGAGCATAATTATAAGCTCCTTCTGTGTGTGAGGTAGAGCAATGGTGCGTTCCTCCTAGTGCCTCAGTACTAGGTGTGTTGGTGCTGGATTGGAGAGCCAGCTGGGTTCTTCAGGAGTGTAGGATCTTGGTCACAATTGCATGGCCTATATAGGAGATCTACATGGTAAGTAAGATCATTGATCTGCAGGTGTATGTGTGTGCAAGGTCGAGGTTCACAGGTGAGCAGAACCGTTGTTTGATTTGCAGGTGTGTAAGGTCATATAGATAGTAACACAATAGGGAGTAGTATCAGGCAGGATCTACTTGGAGTATAGGTGTGTACTCAGATAGAGCTAAGAGGAAGGCAAGGGAGTTCCTTCCATAAGTATGGTCTGTTGAATTGCAGGTTGTTGTAGATTCATGGGAGATCTACTTGAAGTACCTTAAGTACTTGTGGAGCACGTGGAGTGCTTGTGGAGTGCGTGGAGCACTTGTGTTGTGTATGGAGCACGGGAGGTGAACACCAACTCTGTATTTGAGTTGGGTGTTGGGACCTGTGAGAGGGAGAGCTTTGGGGAGAAGAATTACTGTTCACTTGAGGTGTAGCGAGCCTCTGAAGAGGTGGTGGAGAAGAAGTGGCATCTTCTTTATTGTATTCTTTTCTGTATAAAGTGTTAATACAAGTTGTGTATTGTCTCTCATATGCTGTGTTATTCTGAATTCTAGTTACTTAGTGAATCTGGTTATTTTCACATATTATAGTTGCTTGGTATTTGGTAATCAATTGTATGCTTCCGGTGTTTCGCATCCCTGACACTAACTGCCAGGGGGTTCTATCAAATTGTAGGAGGGATAGGAGGAGGAACAATAGGGTTATATGGAGGGTTAGGAGCATTAGCAAGATGAGATGTTCAAAACAAATAAATTGCAACTTAAAATTAGGGTTAAACAATGAAAAAATATTGTTAACAAGTGTAGATTTTTATCACTTACCTCTTCTAAATGGTGTCATCGTTCATTAGAAACTTCTTAGGATGAATTTGGCATATTCATATCAATATTTTATCTCTCTCAAACAAAATGTGATCATAGAAGTGAAGGAGAGCAAAGGAAACTCAAATACAAAATGATAAATTTGCATTTGGGTTTTGGTTTTTTGTGACATAGGTAACATGATTACTTATTAACATGATCGCATTATTGAAAATGATAATAATGTGATTGAATTATTATTTAAAATAAAGCAATAATGTTATATAATAATGTGATCATGTTATGGCTCAGTAATTATTGAACCATAATTTAAATAACATGATCACATTGATTAAATAACACAATCATCTTATTTATTAGTGTAATCACATTACCTAAAAGGTATACATAATTATCCCCCAACTCCGTGCACCTACTTAAATCAATTTTATTTAAAATTTTGAACTAATTATTAATAATTGACTAGCTTATTAATTTTTATTTTTAGATTTAATTACTTGGATTTATTTAATTAAATTGAATAGTTAAACCTTTTATATGTTAGAATAATTATCCCATAATCTAAGGTATAATATTATGTCTTTTATTATATGATTGGGAATGATAATTATCTATAGATTATTTCAATGATTTATTGAAACAAACTTAAGATATCTAATTTGATAATTAGCTAATTAGTGACACCTTAATAGTTGATATCAAATAATGTATTGTAATATATTTAGTATTTTTTAATGTGATGTAAGTAATAATGATTTAGAACTAACATGATTGAGATTAATAAGATAATAAGGCATCATTTGAAGTATTTAAAAATAACATTTATTAATTTCTAGTGAGACATTTTAAGAAATCAAGTTTTTGATATTAAATTAATTTATCTAGTTGTTTAGTGAAATATTAATAGTAAATAAAAATTAGTTAAACTCGGTGGAATATAGATTTAGTCTATTTATATGAATGATATAGTCTCAATAGTTTATTTGTTTTTAAATTGTTATCAATTTATAAACTTTATTTAAAAGAAATTTTGAGCATTACACCATGTATCTTTTATCCACAATTATTATATCTAATAGGGTAATTTTACTCATACATGGCCATGTCATCATATTAAATGCATACTTTACCTCAATACATGTTGCATAATAACCATATCCCTTCCCTTTCTTATACTTTTGAACCCATGGTTTACATACTAGTCTCTACTATTCTTATTTCAAAATTCAAAATGTGCAAAAAAATAGTCAAATATGAAAAAATATAAAAATATATAAAAAAATACAAAATTAGGTCCTTAAAATGATTATAAATCTATTTTACATCATTTTAATATGTTATTTATCCCATGATTAGTATATATCATATTCATTTTCTATCACAAATACATTTCATTGGTATTTATGAGTGTTATATTGGACATAATAAATTTATAAGGACTTAGATGTTGTGATTTCCTCTATCTAATGGTCATGCCATGCTGAGGGAATATTGTCCAAGGGTTAAAATACTTATATGTGTTACCGTTATATAACCCATGTGTTGTGTTGATATATATACTCTTTAAAAATCTCTTGTCGACATCTTTATCTTACATTATGTAAATGGATATGATATTTGGTAGGATATGATCATATTTTATATACATGGTGTAAAATATATTTCTAGTTATATGTTCCATTTATGATGTTACTTATACATATTATATTAGACTTTGCTTGTCTATTGTGTGTGTCCCTTGGCCCTTATGTGTAAATTGTTTGATCATCTCTATGAGATCATTTGATTTATAAGACATTTTAACATGTTCATTTCTTATATCACTTGGCCCTATGTATTGTGTGACATTTGAACATGTCCCTTTCAACATTATTAATTTCCTTTGTGTGTATCCCTTGGCCTTATTTTTGTGACATATTCATGTACCTTATATGTTTCCCTTAACCTTATTATATGAAATTGTAATTATTTTTTGTGTTTGTTGAGCTTGTTGATTTTATGAGTGTCTTGATATCATGAAATAAATATTATGTATGTTTATTCTCCAAATATTACTACTATGAGATTCATTGATATATTTTTATAGATTTAATACTTTAAGCCTTGTCTCATATGTTACATACATGATTTGAATTATGCTATTCTCTCTCTCTCTCTCTCTCTCTCTCTCTCTCTCTCTCTCTCTCTCTCTCTCTGTGTGTGTGTGTGTGTGTGTGTGTGTGTGTGTGTGTGTGCTCTGTGTGTGTGTGTGTGTGTGTGTGTGTGTGTGTGTGTGTGTGT
Source organism: Torreya grandis (assembly GCA_037957365.1). Classification (NCBI taxonomy): domain Eukaryota; kingdom Viridiplantae; phylum Streptophyta; class Pinopsida; order Cupressales; family Taxaceae; genus Torreya; species Torreya grandis. The sequence continues at coordinate 509,405 of JARHVA010003473.1, read as the reverse complement.
GTGTGTGTGTGTGTGTGTGAGAGAGAGAGAGAGAGAGAGAGAGAGAGAGAGAGAGAGAGTATGATGGCATATATAATCACATATGATAAAACATAAAATGTTTGCATTTTTATACACATGATACAATTAATTTTTTTTGAGATGAGTTAATTTTGGGACACAACCCTCATCTCAAAATTGGGGTATTTTAGTGGGATTTTCATACATGAGACAAGACTTTATGAGAATAAATCAGATTTGGGTAAAAAATATAATTTTAAATAATTAAAAATGGTTCAAAATTAAATTAGTAATATAATGTATGAGATCATATTCCATGCATATGCATTCAAACTACATAAACAGATTACAGATTCACACATTCTGGGTGTATGTAAATAGTCATATATGCACAAGTTTCAAACAAAAGTCATAAAATTTATATATAAATATAGTTAGATATTTTATATTTATGACATGGGAGCATGAAACATATTCATGCAAATTATAATATTTTTTAAATATATGGATAATGATATACATTCATGTTACACATTCAATTCTATTCACTATCCATGGTCATGGTAGGAGCATGCATAAAATCCATTTTATTTTGATCATTCATACATGAACTAAGTAATAAATTAAAAATTGGATATATATTTAATTTTTATTAGTTGATTTAGTTAAAATACATAATGCATATTATAGATTAAGCTCCCTCTACCATTGTATCCTATGAATCTATTATGGAATCCAAATTATTTTTATCTTGAGGTTGTAAAGATAAAAAATACAAATTAATATTTTTTAATCTCTCAATGGTTTCTATTTTATTTTATAATTAAGGCTTATACCACCCTCTATTTTCCATGGTTCAACAAAGGAGCCAATCTCTCCAAATTTTACATAGGAATCACAAATTATCTAATGCTACATGGAAGCATCATTATTCAATAAAAAATTACAAGATAAATAATGTTTTCACACATACATGGGTACTTTTTCCTTTTTGTTTAAAATATTTAAAAATTCAAGTTACATTTTAATTATAAATTTCACATTGGAAATTATTAAGCACTTTTATATCACTATAGTATTTAATATCGAACACCTTACATGATTGAATATTTATCCCAAAGGAAAAGTGTGTTGTACAAAGTCAAGTATATTTTTCCTTTTACTCTAGTGATTTCATTTCTAGACTAGAGAATTGGATAAGTAGACACTCAAATTTGGTCATGAATACTTGATAATGATAGTTTTGTCTTTCATTCACATTAATTAACTTAAGCACTTTTACAAACATGTCCCTTTAAAAAAAATTATTTGGAAACTAAAGATATGTTCTTAATCACTAGAAACCTCTATAAGAATTTATATGGAAATTTAAAATTATAATGATCAAATATTACCTTTTTAGGTTAGAATCAACTCGAAATGGTTGGGATCGATAATGAGTCTTGACCTCTATGGGTTAATCTTATCCCACACCTAGTAATGGCTATTTTTCAAAGTTAAACCCTCCCTTATAGGTTGGTCTATATTTTTATAATAGGTACGAAGATGTTTCATCATTTTGGATTTCTATAAAGGCACATCTAAGTCACATATTTTGGGAATTTTGAATTACACTATTGAGGCAAACTTATATTATTACACACTAAGTAAACCTTCTCTATTATTGTAAAATTCAATATTGTTCACTTAAAGCAACCTTTAGCCAAGTTAAGATCTTATTCTTTCCAAATCAATAAAATAATTTTAAAGTATTCAAGCCATCTCTAGATGCATGCATATATCAAAAGGATCATTATTGCACAAATCACTCTAAGTTGGAGAACTAAATGGGATTTATTTCCCTCTTTGAAGTATTAGATACATGGGAAAAGATCAATCATCATGGGGTTGATACTCCCATTACACTCCTTCCTTTATTTTTGGAGATTTTTAGCTATTAAAATCCCTATTAGAGTTTAAAATTTAAATAAGTCATTTGAAGGTCATCCACATACACAATACATATTTCAAGTAGGCTCCTATAATTTTGCCCTCATTTTCTTATTTTTAATAGAGGTCAAGATTGACCCTTAGAGGATAGTAATGGGAATAAATCATGTCTAATTCTAGTTGGGTTTAAATTAGAATAATTATAACCCATATTTTAGTTACGCATTCATAAATTTATCTGATTGGTTGATTCAAGTCATCTCTTAGTCATGTATAGTCAACCTACAAAAAAATAACTAAATATTATTTTCTCTTCATAGTCATCTTATTTAATTCATTCGATATTTGTCCATTTTAGTACTTTTACTTTCATTCTAATAGTTACAAATCATTTAAAACATTTTATACCAATATATTTATTTTATATTAATTAGATTTAATACACCAATTAATTCCAAATTTTAATAAAATAGATGCATTGTTATGATTTGCATATATAGTGGGGAAATATCAATTGAATTCACTTCATCTACATCTCCATGTTATTATTTGTGCACATTATGCCTTAACATGTGCTTCATATTGTTCATATCCCTATAATTATACTATTTTTGATCCTTTCCACTTGGCTTTCTTTAATTATAAACATGTTCTAAATACAAAAAAACTTTCAAAAAATCTAAAAATCAAGACTTAATCATGACATATTTGCTAGTTTACATATTTATTTATTTATTTTATTTATCACATATTTAGTATACTACATATCATTTTACATATTCACATGAATTTTATGGTATATATAAGATTCAAGACATGAAGATTATACATGATACATGGATTGACAAATGTAGGAAATTCCTATGACCTTGAACCATGTTAATATTAGGGGTGTCTTATTCCATAGGTAATACTATTTAATGTTATATATTTTTATGACCTTTTAGTTAATTTATTTTAGTTACATTAATTTATTGTACATTTTTCTCTTACTTATATTATTTATAGTGCTATATTACATTGATATGTTACTTTTCTATGCTATTATGTTGACATAGATTAATTATGTAGACTATTTTTACTTGTTCTATGCTTCATTATTTTTATTTCATTTTATATAGGCTAATAATTTATTATGATTTATATGGATATTTCCTTATCATGTGACATATTTTGATTGAGTGTTTCATTTCATGCCTCTTTCTTTGGGTCCTTAATTTCTTATGTGACATTTTATTGATTTATTTTTTCATTGTAAGATTCTTTTTTTGGGCCCATGTATTATTTTATAAACATTTATTTATATATCCCTTGCCTTATGATACATTTGATTGTCCATTGTCTGTCCACTTGTGTGACATTTTATTTTCCATTGTTTGTAGCTCTTGACTTTTATGGCATTAATTTCTAGTGTGTATGTCATGGCCATGACATTTAATGATTATGTTTGAATAAATCTAGGATTTTATGATTATTTTTTGGTGCCATAGTCTATATCATACAACTTAATTATTTTCTATGGTTCCATGATCCATATCATGCATTTTATTACATAGTTTATCATTTAATTCTTATATTAGTGATAGTTAATTCTATGTTTTTAACTACTATATCTATCTTGACATGACACATATATACCTTACACTACATGTTTCATATATGTTTTTATGATACACTAATTTTATTATGACATAGTATCCACATGTCATCACATTCCTCTAAATTATTATTCTTACATAACATGATGTGGTTAGATCTCTTTTCTTAGATGAGTAATTTATAGATTACATCCTTCACCTCAAAAGTGGGGAGAGTTAGGGAGCTTGTAAAAGATATTTTAGAACTTATTTATAGATACTTCATATTTTGAGTTACAATACATGATTTAGAGAGTTTAGATTGGTTTAGATTATCAATTTGGTTCATGTTATGTAATAGATATATATATATTGAGATAATTTTTTATGCATGTACACACCTTTGACAGGACCATGAGTCATAAGTTTTTCTATTTGGGACAAAGTTGGATATATGTTTATAACATCCTATATCATGTTGGCACTATTTAAATTAGATTTGGGGTATGAACAGTAATCATATGTCCACTATTAGATTTTGTATATGTTAGCATTGACTATATTTTTTATTGTGCATGAATATTGTTCATACACACACACACACACACACACACTATTGAATATTTTATATTTTCAAGATAAATGCATTAAATTGACACTAATGTTACCAAAAGTAACATATTTAATCTATAAATTTGTATACAATAGATGATTCACCTTACATGAGCCTAATTTAGTCTCCCACTTTTGTAATGAGGTTTAAGATAAGTTAAATGAGTTATGTGGTTGAGGTTAATCATTATTTGATGGCCTAGCACTACTCCCTCTTCATGAGGGTTGGGGAATTTTTTTTTAATATCTATACCTTTCCTTTATATGTTCTCCACTAGGACATGATC
>JARHVA010003473.1:352500-500000 GCA_037957365.1 Torreya grandis | reverse complement strand
TAACTTTAATATGAAATTTTTAATGCTTTATAATGAGAAAATTTATAGATAAGAAGTAAGACACATCCATTAGGAAGTGGCATTGTCATGCACACTCCCCCTCAATGAAAACTCCAAAAGACCCAATATTACACTAAATTGATAGAGTTTAGTATCACCAAGTGGTTTTATCAATATATCTACTACTTTTTCATCAGTAAGATAGAACTGTATATCAATATCACCATTGAAGACTTTATCTTAGATAAAATGCACATGAATTTCAATATGTTTATTACATTGGTGTTGTATTAGATTTTTCACCAGACCTATATAAAATTATTTATAATAATGGAGGGTGATACTATGATAAATATCCAAATTAATATATCCTAAAAACCTTCAAAACCACATGGATTTTTTGGTAGTTTACATAACACTTATGTACTCTACTTCTATAGAAGAGATAGAAATAATAGGTTGTTTTTTTCTGCTCCAAATGATAACACTTTCACAAAACATAAACATATATCTATAATTATAATTATGATATAATATTATTATTATTATTATCATGATAACCAAATAAATATAAATGAATACATATGTTTATCTATGGTAAAACACATTTTAAACAATCAAGTCATGGTTTTACATAAACTAGTTCACTACTTATTACTAGGTTAATGATGAACATAAATAATTGTATGTAATTCATTATTGGACGTCTCTATTATTGAAAATATGGGCATCCCAAACTATCATATGATGCACATATAACAATTTATGTCAGCCAAACATTAGATATATTAAAAAAACTTTTCAAGCTTAATATGTTTGTTGCCTTTTTCCAATGACCTAGAATTAGATCTAACAAAAGATAGAGGTATATTACATCTCATATAAGAAGCCAATTAAAGATAAATGTATGAATTAAAATATTAGTAAATTAAATTATAAGAAGCCAATTAATAATACAAACTTCATTTACACTTTACATTTCGTAACATATCTTATTATGAAATGAAACATATAAGAATGTTAGCATGAACTTGCCCAAATTCATTAAAATAAATTCATTATTAAAAAATTAAATAAAAAATATCCTCTCTTACTGAGCATGATCTTCTTGGCAAATGCAATCACTAAACATGATTGTTTTGTCAAATAACACATAGTATTATGTATATAATGTATTCCAATTCTAACTCATATGAATTGAAAATAATCATAAATGTAATCATTTTTAAAATAATATAATGTCTATTTTATTTTATTTTTTCTATCTAAGAACAATATATCTAATACAATATAATAATAATTTACATTTTTATAGAATCACACTAAATAGTATTACTAAAAAATACCATTGAAGTTGAGACACTATCAATTTAGTTAGTATCTTTAAAGTAATAACATATAAATCATCATTAAGAGATATAACTTATATTTGCTATTGTAAAATCACTATGAATAAACTCTTTAAGCATTAGGGGTGTTAGCATGATTATTCTAGTGCAAGGGCTTAGTGTGTTGCTTGCCACATAAGTATCCCTCACAAATTTCATCCTAAGAATAAATATCATGAAGTCCAATCACAAGATCATGTCGAGATACATATTATAAACTTATAAAATTAAAATAACGTAATATTTCATGACATCATTGAGATTAATTTATAATATGTGATGAAATATAATATAAAATGTGTATAAATCATTTTCAATAATCACATGACACATATTTATAACAACATTTGCATATTTTACTTTTTTCCTTGCTTAGTAGCTTATACAATGAATTATCAACTAAATAAATATTTTCAAATATATTTATAGTCAGATAAAATATGAGATCATCAAGTCATATTATTTGATTCTTCACTATTTAAACACCATTAATTTTAATTAGAAATAAACAAGATAGCTTACAAAGTAAATAATGTTGGTATTGTAATCAAGATTATGGTTTTGATTTTTCTGATGGTTTTGGTTAGATTTATTCCCTTTATCTTTTTAAAGTTTTTATGATTATATATTATTTATTTTTTAAACAATATTACATTATATGACCAAATTTAACACACATATTACAATTTCCATTAGACTTTAGTTTATGATTCTTATTGCCAGATTTCTCATTCCCATTTTTGCCATTAACATAATTAAGGTTAGGTTTTTGGTTTCTAATGTTATAAAAAATAAGTTTAAGATTAATAATTTCCTATGTGTAATTATCTTTAGAATAAAAATTTGGCATCACTTGTTCTTGAATTAGAAGATCTGACAAGATAGTGAGGTTAGGGATATCTTTCTTTGTTTGTTACTTATTATCAATTAGGAGTGTGCCCTTATGAGAATGTGTGTTGTTTCTCACTCCCACTAAAACATGTAATATATCATAATTGTCGGTTAATTTATAATGGATATAATATCCATATTGAGGTATGGTTTCATTGATTCACTTTCTAAAACTTGTTCTTAGACCTACTAACTACTGATTTTGACTATGAAAAGGGTGAAAGGAATACTGTTTGTAATGGAGTTGAAATGAAAACTAGGAATAAAGGTGACGAACCAATATTTTATGACCACTTGTTCTTGGAATAGACACTATTATTAAATGGAGAAGATTTCACACATTATATTCACTTTAGGAATGACTCTTACAATAGTGTTTCATAAGGACTTGACTAACTCACTTTTTTACATGGAAGGAATGTAAAGGAACTAAAGTCACACCTAATGCTTAGATTAGAGTTGATATTAACACTTAATATGACCTTTATAACATCAAATATAATATATAAAGCTATAAAAACTAGATAATAACATCAAGAAACAAGTAACACCGTACACTTCACCAAAACCTGAAAATGGAGGAAAATATCTTATTTATTCAAAAGGTGAATACGAAATTTGGTAGAGTTTAATCACAAAAAAAATCAAGGAGTGATCATAAAATTCTATAAAAATGAGTAAAAATATAAAACCAATGATGGGAGACAAAGCAGTCCTAAAACAGGTGTCTCAAACTTGGTCTTCACACTCCTCAAATGCTACATAGTAATTCCTCAAACCTCTCCATTCATCCATGTCCTTAGGTTGGTATATAAAATAAATTATCATGAGTTTTGGACACTTTATTATTCAATAATTCTTCACTTAAAAATTATTATAATACACTAATTAATTCCATTCACCTTAAATGTGTTTTTATAATATATTTTATGTAAGTTTGACTCCTTCAACATGCTAGGCATAAGAAGGAAATAAGGTGTGATTAGGAGTCTTTGAGACCTCTTCAACCCCCAAAACTTTATTTTAAATTGAATTTTAGTTATTCATGATTCATTATTAATTTTATAGAATGAGAAACATCAATAAATTCTTTGGAAAAATTCTATGCATCTAAGTATGTTGAACACTTGATTCCTTCACATGAGTGGAGAGGCATATGAGGGCGAAAGAAGGGTTGTGATGTGAACCAAATAAATTACATACATATAAATATTACCAACATGAATATAAACCATAAAAAAAACATTTTTAACCTTCAATTAGTCCATAAGACGCAATTTTGCTCAGATATCATGCTTTAACATCCATTCTTTATAGCCCTAAAAACCTATAAAGCTCCTTGTATAGAATATTTTACGAATCAAATTAAAAAATTGGACATATTTTTTATCACCCTCTATCCCCTTACATATCCACACAAATTTTTATGATCCAAATCCAAGTGGAAGTATCTTTTTTCCTTCATTTACCCCTCTAATTAGGCTTAATTAGGCCTCCTAGGCCTGGAAAGAGAAAATTGGCCCAAATGACCACACACACATGTGAAACTATCCAAAAGTGTTTGATTAAATTTAAATATAATAATATAATATTCCATGAAAAAAATCATTTTTTGAAATGTTGTGTATATGGTCAAACCATAAAATGGTCATTTGTAAGCATAGGTGCCTTTGTGAGCTTGAGGGGGTGTTTGAGAGATTTTTCAATAAATTTTCAAGTTTTAATGACTAAAAATTACATTATGGTAAATTTAGTGCCTTAATAAAACTCATTTATTGATCTTTAAGTCCTTTATGTCACCCATTTGCCCTCATCATTAGTTCTTTGCTTTTAGAAATGAGTTCTTCACACCATTGGGCCTAGTGGCCAACTTGTCGAAACTATGTAGTTATTTTATGGACTTGTATAAATTTTTGAATGATAATCAAACCTAAAATAATTACATATAAAAATATTCAAATTGTTTCATTTTCACTCCACCTTACATACCTTCACAAATAGGCTTAAAACTACCTAATTTACATTATACCATATGGTAATGTACTTGAACCTATAATCAAATACCTATAAATTTAGATAAAAAGATTTATTAACATGATATAGATAATTTACAATTTAAAAAATATAATATAGAGGCATTATAAATCATCTTTCTCCAATTAGGTTCATTGAAGGGTTTTATGAGGGTTTTTGAGGGTTTGTGTTCTTAATGATAGTTCATAAAGGACAGGGGTCCTTTCCAAAAACTAATTTAATTATTTATTATAATTTTGAACTTAATAAAATATATAATATTCATGATTTTCCATACAAAATCTCAATTGGGATATGAGCAAACAAAGGTGTCTCCTTAAGCTCTTAAGAAAAATAGGGTTATGATCATTCTAGATGATTGTTCATGAGGTTATGAGATATAATGACTTAAATAATGTAATTAATATGAATAATAATACCCTAATAAATACCTCATAAAACTTCAATTCATCATTCATATCCTTCAAAAATTTATATCACTTTCAAATTGCTCACTTGGTTGGGTGATTGTGTGTGTTAAGGCAGAGAAAGGTCAACCTAGGTCTCTTGACCTTAAAACTCAATTTATCATCATCCATAGCTATAAAAAATGTATTAAATTATATATTAAAGTGATCCATTTTGATTCTCAAGATAACCATCCTCTCAAATAGGTCTAAAATAATTCATTTCATTAATGAGTGTTTTTATGTCAACTATGTTATGTGACCCTAGATCTCTACGAACAGAGTATCTCTCATTTTAAGATGCATAAAACTTGAATAAAACATTTATTTGAGGTAATATACATTCAATCCTTAATTTTTTTAATACTTTTTTCAATTATAAATTTGTTCTTTAGACTTAAACTATGAGTAAGATTGCAGTTCTCAAAAGGGATTGTGTCTTTTGACTATATTCTGCTCTCATAGACACTTATAATGAAAATGATTCTAATAAAACTTAATATTTAATTTTATGGACTTTCACATTATTTACCTATATGTACAAGCTCCTAAAACACCCCATTCTTTCACATAGATTGCTTTTAGGTTCCAAAAGTACTTTGTTTCTTGTAGGTGTACATATGATTGTAAGTGGATATTTTGTTTAGTAAGACTTTAACAGATCTATAATAGTTAAATATTAAAACCTATTTAATTATCATTAGATAATAAATAAAATCTCAATACTCCTTAATTCACACAAATATCTTTCTCAAGTTAATATGTTGTGTTTGTTGATTGTATGTGCATATAGGCTAGCTATAAGTGATCATTCTGCCCCTATATGTGTACATGAATAATTTGAATGAAAAAAAAACCTAAAGACTTATATGGCATAGATTAATATGTTTTTATAAATATAAAAAACCTCACATCTCTTAAACAATACATTTCATGTACTTAACATAGGCTGACCATACTATGTCCTTAGTGATTGTAGATGGAGGTTTTACTATTTCTTTGGTAGTAGGTGATCATTAAAGATGCAACGAGACATAGAAATTTATATTATTTTGACTTAAAACTATTATTATCTCTTGAAATTATCTAGCATCTACAAACTCTTTAAGAATCCTCTCTCCTCATACTTCTTTAGACATCTTTGAAACAAGGTGGTTAACTATCTAGGCTTGATTGTAGATGTGTATGAAAGATTTTTTATTCAATTTTATAGTCTCCTTGGTTTATGACATCAAGTCACTCTTTATAAATTAGTACATAGTGACAAATCCATATAACTTATTTAACATTATATACAACTTCTCATGTTTCCTAGAAAGACTTCTAACTAAGCAAAACTATACAGTTGTAGTTGTATATTGGTGCTTGTACAGACTTTATGTATTACAAAATTCATGGTGCTCATCCTATGATTAATAATATCATTTTTGTCCTAATGTATATCATTCATGTCAATTTCTATGTTCAACATAATTCCATACTATTATAGACAAGTTCATCATATCCTACATGTATACCTTAACTGATTAAGTATTATGGAAGTAGGTCAACATTTGAAGCTTGTACAAACTGAGACTAATATGCACTTCAACTTTCTTAGGTTGTCAATATTATTTAGTATTTAAATAATTCATTTACTTGACTATTCATCTCAACAATTTGTTTTCATCCTCTTGACCTTATACACAAGAAGTTCGCATTGCATAGAGACTTGGTTGTTGTCTCCTTATTTGACTATAGGTTCAACCTACCCATGAATTCTCTTTGAGATGCTTTCCCTCTAAAATCCTTATGATATTATATCCAAATCATAAAAAATTAAAAAAACTACTATAACTCATTATTAAATTTACCATTGTTTTTGCTGAGACTAAGTCTTTTAAGCTTAGTTAGGCTTCAAAGTTGACTGTAGGTAAACATTGGTTGTAAGTGCCTATTTTTACTCACTATACAGACTGTGGAAGAGCATATGACATATATTATGATATTAAAAACATTATCTAAATATATTTAATTATTTTTATCTACCTTGTATCATATTAAAAATCATCAAAACAACTTGACACATATAGAGATCAACATATGATTTTACCTTAAAATGCTGAAATACCTTAAATTCTAATAAATAGTTCTTTAAAAAAGTTTTATTGAATTTTTTGATATACCTTGGATTTAAAATAAGAACTCTCATATTATTCAACTAGATTAGACCACTTTCAAGGTTCATTTAACACCTCATAAACATATTCATGGGGGTACATAGTGTTAGTGCCCAAAATTGCACTGAAGGAATTGGGCCCTTGTCAAGTGTAAATGCCTAAGTCTATCCCAACTCAAATATCAAATCCTAAGTCTTTATCCCAATTTCATTTTTTCAAATGCTCATCAAAGGTCAAATTTTATGTTAAATTAGCTAAGTGATAATTTTGTCTTTACTTAGTGTGTATAAATCCCTTAGAATTTTTTCAAACTTTTTATGAAAATACTTTGCCTAACATAAATAATGCTTTGGTTTTTTTATCATAGACAAAAATCCTAAAGACCTATTTGTGTCAAGAAAAATGTTTTACAAAAAGTCTGATAAAATTCATTTGTATGGAGTGAAGTGTCTTACAACAAAATCAAATACTTATTTATTTTGAAAAATGTTTGTATAAATATCTTGAAGGAATTTCATTAGACATTTTGTCCATAGAAAAAATTTATAAGGTCTATTTCCTTTGGAAATTTTACCCATGCAAAAAGTTTGAGGGAATTTCATTTATTCAATAAAAATGTAAGGTTCAAGTCTTCAAGAAAAATTTAAGGATTAGCTACTTCAGAGAAATTATTTTGGGAAAAATGTCTGAAATAATTCTCTCAATAAAGAAAAGTCTAAAAGAGATAAGTGCTTCAGGGAAATTGTTATGGGAGAATTGTCTGAGAAGTTCAATACTTTCACAAAATTGTCTCAAATAAAATGTCTAAAATAATTATCTAGATAAACAAAGGACCCATGAGCAGAAGTGATGAGAATAAAAATCTTACAATAATTTCTTTCAAGGCCAAAATGTTGAAGACCAAGATGTCAAAAAAAAATTCTCTAAAGACAAAAAGCTGAAGGAATAAAATCTTCAAAGAAATTTTCTTGAATTGCATAAGTGGTGAAGGAATAAAATCTTCAAAGAAATTTTCTTTAATTGCATAAGTGTCGATCATGTTCCTTTCAATTGATGGTTTGTACTTGATCCATAAAGGTCCTGATCAATAGTTTGAGCTAGATAGAGGACTATTCAACAAAGCTTAAGGCAAATATAGAAATAAATTAGTTAGTGTACTATGCATTTTTAAGTTTTCATGAAAATAATCTCATGGCCAAAGGATCATATAGCATAAGTATTTTAGATGTTATGAACATATCCTATAAATTTGGTGCCTTCATGTTTTTCTTACTCAAGATGCAAGTTTTCAAAAAAATGAACAAGTAGTGCAATGGTCATGTAGACATCTATGGTGTTCACACAGATGTCAAAATTAAGCTCAGCCATTATCCATTAGGTATTAAATTTGATGGTCACATAGATGTCATTAATGATCATGCAAACATCAAATAATGATCATGCAAACATCAAAATTAATACATAGTATACAACCATTGACATTTGATCCATGGAAAATAGGATCGATAGTCTATGTTTGATCATGCAAATCAAGATTGATAGTGCAAGATGAGAGCTAACTTGTTAAAGATTCAGGTTGAATAAGGAGTAGCCACATGGCAAAAGGGTATTATCCTGATAGAGATTAAATTTATAGAGTTTATACATCCTGTGGATTATCTATTTGTTATGATCTTAAGGGGTCTCAATAGCTTGTAAGAAAAAATAAGATTAAATAGATGCCAAAAACTAGTAAAGTTACCATGTGGCACACTCATGTTCATCTTGCATATAAAAATGTGACATTACCACATAGGAAGGTGGACATTTTAATAAAGTTCAATTACATATGTAGATAAGTAATGTTTAAGTCAGTGTAAAGTAAAGATATTGGTGAGCAGATGTGACATGGAGAATCCACATAGGCATAGACATCATATTCAAGGACCTTATGTAAGGCAATTGGATGAGCATTCACCACTAGTGATAGGGTGACTTGGTAAATTTGAAAATAAGGCATGGTAACCCCAAGGTTAAAAATAATATATTTTTGCATTAAAATAATATAGAAGGGAAGCCCTAAAATACAAAATTTAAAAAACAAGGTGGATCCAAAACATAAAAGTTAAAAATAACGTATCTTCATTTGTTTTGTTTATCCAAGCTCCTCCATGGAAGAAAACTATAGGTTTATAATATCATGGTGGGTCAATCAAAATAAGATCATTTAAATAGCCATGGATTTGTAATGTTCATAAGATATTGTTACAAGAGAAAGTTATTCCATGGCATGCATAAAAGGAAGGTCAATTATCTATGAGTTTCTACTTGTGTAAGCCAGTGGTCTAGGGCGTCTTTAGGCAGTTCAAAATTAATAAAAATGTATTGTTTTCCTCCATCATGAATATTATCCTCCTAGATAATTTAAAAACATTTATAGCCAAGAAATCAAGGGGTTTTTTTCAAATCTCCATCATTATTTGTAAAGATAGATACAAAAATCATTTTCCTAGCCATTACATGAAGATTTTAGGTGTGGCAAAGGAATATTTTTTAGCTAGGAGGATCTTGGTAGGAATTTGGAAATTGCATATTTGAAATGGGTAAAAAAATGTATAAATATAGGGATTCTCCTCTATTCAAGACGTTGGTTGACTATTATGTTAGTTATTATGTAGGTTGTTATTACTCTTTATTTCTCTCTGAGTCTAGGTTCTACAAAAAAAAATTGGGATCCATTGTCATGTGTAGATACTATCTCTCTTACTAAGGTGGTTGTACCTGTATAGCCTTTATCAAGATTTGAGACCATATTTATGTTTCCATTGTCAACATATAAAAATCACTATGTTTGACCCCTTGGTAGCATTCTAAAAACTAATGTAAGTTTTTTTTCCAAGTTAATAAAAATGTTTATGGTTCTATGTTATTTCTTGTTGATGAAGCGTAATAATGTGTTTTAAAAATTATGTTGATTGGATATTTATGTATGTGTTCTTTATTGCTTTTCATTATTTATCTTGTATTTGAGTCTTTTCCACATATCTACAAAGCATAATGTCATGAATATTGTAAGACACCCTTTTGTTTGAAAAATCTCTAACACACGGCCATGTCCTTCCTCTTTATTATTATCAAAATGTCCTACCCTATCCTACCCTACATATAATACATGCATTTCATATTATAAGTTTTATTTTCCTATAGATGCATAAATATTGCCTACTTAACATGTGTCTACATTTTTTACTTTCAAGACCTAGCACTGCAGTCTTCCTTTTAGCCCCTTGTTGAAAAATTATTGAATGTTGCATGCACATACTGATCTATCTATAGTAACTTATATGTGACTTAGTGAATTTATTCATTCTATGTGATAACCCTTCCGAGGTGGAGTGAATAATTTTGGTTGTGCCCTAGTCATACATGTGCCTTTTTTGTATTAATAATCCCTGTGGATTTTTAATTGCTAAATCTCTCTATGTGAGAAAGCTACCCCATAGGTCCTCTTACCTTGGTTCAAGTAGATATAGAAGTATAAAGGAGCTGACCTTACCATTTTAGGTGCCTCTCAATCATTTTATATATTCAATATAATCTTGATGCCAAACCCTTCACTAGCTACAATGACATACTAGTAGTTTTTTCATCATTATTCACCATTTTCTTTCAACTATGCAAGGCTGAGCATACAAGTTGTACAAGTAGAAACCAACACCATTTTAGCACAATTTATAGGGACTAAACTAAAATCCTAGTTACTTATGTTTCCAATGACTCTTTTATAGAGATGTAAGTATTTCATGTTGTGAATTTCTTTGTTCTTATTTGCTACATTCAGACTATCTTGGCCATCAATGCTATAACACTCCACTGGGGATGTGCTAAGAATTATTGAGGCTTGATAATTGACTTCTACTAAATTTATTGAAAAAATATATTAAAATTACATGTTGAAAGGTGTTTTCTCCCTCTTTGAACATATTCTAAAAAATTTAGTGTCTTTACTTTATATCTCATTAAGCTTCAGCAAGTTTGATTTAAGCATGTATCACAACAATTTATCAACTATTATATTTTATAATTTTGATTCTAGTGGTCACTCTTATTATATCATCTATTTTTAATAAATATTAGTGCCTAGTTTGAATTCCTATGTTAACTTTTAGCTTTGTATATTTTCCTATTTGCAAAGTTAGAGGGATTGAAATCATCCTTCAAAGGTGACTCATCCAAACAACTTGTCCCACACATAAGTTTACATCAAATATGAAGGAGACAACTTTAAATCCCATTAAAGAGCATAATGTAGCTTCAAAATATTTCTTGGGCTATCAATATTTTGATAATCTTGAAATCTTGGTTGACCCTCCCATTATTGAGGACTATCATAGCTCTCCTAGTAATTTTGAAACATATAGTCTCATTTATATCCAACTCCTTCTCAACCAACTGAATATCCTCCTGGGTGTGAACAATAAATTCAACCTCATTCACCTGCTCACATCCATCTACTAATTGTACTTGAGCCTTTGATTGAACCAATCATGAGGCATAGGGACCTAGATGAGAATGAATATCTTGTATTTTGCATTCCCAAATTCAAGCCTATAAATTTTAATGACATGGAAGGTTATCCTAATGAGGTAAGGAAATGCATCCAAAATTATAAAGGAATAATGTAGTGAGTGGTGATTAGCACCTAAGGTCTTTTCAAAATATTATTGAATATTATGAGGTTGAGAATGAGGATGTATGCATTAAGTTGTTTATGCACATGTTGGTAGAAGATGCTCATGAATGGTTCAATTCTCCTCCTATTGGATATATTGATTCATGAGAAAAAATGAGGAATGTAATCATAATTTAATGTGATGATAGAATTGATCTAAGATTCCTTTTGGCTAAATTTGAGAACATCAAGAAGATCCCCAATGAGTGTGTTCAAGATTTATATACATGGTTCAATAAAACTATGATGTGGCTACCCAAGGACATTAGGCATAGTGACACAGTGCACTTGATAAAGTATTATGATGCCTTTGACAAGAAGGATGTATATTACTTGAGGGACAAATCTCCCATGAACCTAAGGTTGGAATTCAATATGGCTATCCAAATTGAGAACAATATCAAGGTTTTGGGAAAACCCTTAAATAAGTGGGCTGATGTAAAATTGGTCAATCTAGAAAAGGCATAGTCCATAAAGATAGCCAACCTTGAGGAGACTATGAAGGATTTGGCTTCCACTATCAAAGAGATGTCTTACATGTTGGTTAGAACTAAGAAGGGGATCCCTCATGTGTCTAATAGTCAATAAAGGGATCCAAATCCAAATCAATCACAAGAAAGGCCTACTTTCCACAATTGTGATAATGATAGAGGGAAGAGCCCTACATGTGAAGAAAGAATAGATAAAAACTAGAATAGAGGGGTTGGAAAAGGTGTGCCTAATAATTTAAATTTCAAGGTAAATGTTATGATTTATTATTTAGAAATTGATTGGTGTGACAAGTGCTTCCTTCCACACCCTCCATGTGATACTATTGAAAAAATTGATGAAGATTTAAATGAACCTGAGTATGCATCATCCAAATATGAGATTTTTATGTTTGATTGCAAAAGTCCCCAAAGTAGAATGTTTGCCTCTAAGGAAATGTTGAATGCTACTATAGTTGATTAGTTGTGGAGCATAGTCAAATTAAAGAGTGTCCCAACTTTTGACTTTTATTATGATGTTAATATGGCACAAGCATATGAATTTCCCATTCATGATTTTGATCTCTTAAGCTATATTATGATTAAGAAATATCATAGGGGAATTCCATCGGTTGAGGATAGATATCTATTATTTAATACAATAGCTGCCCAAAAGGAGTATAATGTGAGAAGTAGGCAACCAGGCGCTACTACTCAAGATACTGCCCCTAAAAATATAAAGGTAGGGAATGCAAGTAAGGAAGCAAAGAAAGATACATCAGTCCTAAAAGCTTTCAAGATAGCACCCATGTCCCAAGATGGTTAGCCTAGAGGTGATCCTACTAAGATCAACATAATACCCATATTTTTGAATATTCCTAAGGGTACAGGTGATGTTAAGAAAAGTTTACCCCTAAAGACTATTGTCAAGAGCGTTGATCTATCTTAGCCTACTCCACTTCACACATTAAGTGATTGCATACTATTTAAAGGTGTTGTTACCTTTCCACCAAATATGTCTCTTTGTTGATATAACATGTGTGATATGGCCCAAGTGTTGAGTCAAATAAAAATCACCATGCCACTTGTTGAATTATTATGAATATTTGAACATAGGAAGAGGGATTTTGTTTACTTGGAATTTGGTGAGAGTTTAGATACAAATGAAATTGAATTACCCAAAACACCCCCAAAAAGTGATGAATAATTAGAAGAGGTTATTGAACCTACTCTAGAGGACTATTTGGGGATTAAAATAGTGGAGAGTCAGCTAAATGTAAATCCATTCTATACAACCTTGTTGATCAATGGTATGATTGTCCAAAATTATATGTTTTATTCTAGAGCTTCTTATAATGTAATTCCCTTGGGTGTTTTAAATGAGCTCAAAGGGAAGATTATGTCAGCCTTTGTTAAATTTTATACAATGGACTCATAAGAGGTCCTAGTTGTGGGATAAGTTAAGGGATTAGTTGTAAAGTTAGTATTTCATCCTAATAAGTATCTAAATATGGATGTGGTAGTTGTAGAATACCCACCTAGGAGGGGGATGCTACTATCATAAAAATGGGATGCTAGTATCGGTGTAAGTGTGTAGATGGTCCTTTCCTATGCCACCATTCCATTAGAGGGTAAGATGTTCAAAATTTATAGAGAATGGAAGATTTTACATGTGATTGAATATATATAACATGCCCTTAACGAAGTGTTGTAAGCAGATGTTGATTTGGACAACTTTGTTGGGAGTGTTGATACTAGTGAATAGGTTATTTTTCTTGATGTTAAACCTAACAAAGAAGGTGCAATTTGAAATATGCATTTTGATGGGGCTTGATCCAATCATGGAAATGGATATGGGTTTGTATTCTATGACCCTAATGGTAAATGTGTTATGTTCTCTTTTCATCTTTCTTTTGAGTGCATGAATAATAGTGTTGAGTATGAGGTACTCTTGCTTGGTTTAAGGATTGCCCATGAATATGGAATTAAAACTTTGATTGTCAAGGGTGATTTTGAGTTAGTGGTTAGGAAGATCCATAATGCTTATGCCACAAAAAATAAAAGGTTGAAATAATATCGTAATGCTATTTGGGATTTTCCTAAATTTTTTGATGCATTCAACATTTTGTAATAAAATTTTCAACAAAGAAGATGATAGAATCGTAGGGTTAGGTGCTCAATTTGATATTGAAAATATAAGCCCTCATTTTCAATATCAAGTGGAGGTGTTTTTTAGACCTTTAGTCCTTGATAATGTTCATCAATGGTAGGTGTGTGATGATGATGATCATATAAAATCAGGAGGTTTCTAAATTGTGAAGCTAAGTTACATGATCAACTCATAGACTTAGAATCTATAGTTAAAGTTTGTGATGTAAAGGAAACCTTGTTTGGGAAGGACATTACTCAGCTAAAGACAAACATGCTCCCTAGAAGATTGGTAAGTTTATAATCATCTTTTGATGGAGTTAATAGAATCAAATCAAAAGACTCATTTATCTAAAAATATGTGATTGAGTGCAATCTGGGTTCTCGTGAGAATCTAAGGTTTGGCTAGGTACTCACCTATGTATAACTAAGAATAAATATTTCATGCAACTACATAAAAGGTACTAGGATTGTCCATCATGGTCTTATTCTAAGTTGAAAGAATATAGGGGAGACTTGTTCCAGCATATCATCCCATTAAAACCTAACAATAATCCTTTTAGGGAAAAACAAAGACCTAGTAACTCCATCTTAGACACCAAGATGAGGGATGAATTAAAGAAGATAAGGAATGGTGGTATCATTTAGCCCATCAAGTATTTGTTATGGGTTGTAAATTTAGTTCCTATGATAAATAAGAATGGATATATTTGCTTGTTTATGGATTTTATGGATTTAAATAAAGCTTATTTAAAAGATAATTATCACGTACCTAATATGAAGAACCTACTACAAAGTGTTACTAGATCAGAGATGTTGTCCATAGTAGATGGTTTCTTAGGGTACAACTGGGCTGTGGTAAAGGAATTTGAGAGATCTAAGACTACATTAACTAAGCTTTAAGGCATGTACACACACACACACACACACACACACACACACACACACACACACACACACACACACACACACACATATATATATAAGGATGCCTTTCAGGTTAAAGAATGCCATTGTAACATTTCATCAAGATATTTATGTTGATTTTCAAGGATAATTAATAAGTTCATAGTTGTGTATCAGGATGGCATTACTATGTACTCCAAGATTAGAGAAGAAAATTTGGAGAATCTAGAGTAGGTGCTGATTAAATACAGATAGTTTGGTATTTGTGTTAATCCTAAGCAATGTCACTTTAGAATATAAAATTCTAAGTTTTTGGGACACATAGTGTCGAAGGATGGTGTAATGATTGACCCCAAGAGGGTAGAAGACTTTTGGAAAATTAATTTTGTAAGGAGGTAACTCTTCCTATTAATTCCATGATAAAGAAGGACCATATAATTAAGTGTGAGAATAAGGTCATGAAAATTGACATTAAAGTATCTTTAAAGTCTACCTCTATTTTGGCTAGCCCTGATTACACTAAGCCATTTAAAATATTCTCTTTTTTATCATATAATATTGTTGTTATTATCCTATTACAAAATAATGGAGATGATCATGAGTAGCCCATAGCTTTATTTATAAAAGCTATGAAATGCATTGAAATGAATTATACCATTATGGAAAAACAAGCTTTCACTCTCTTGAAAGTTGTCAAGATGTCCAAGCCATATATTTTGAGTTCAAAGATTATTGCGTATGTCCTGCATACCATGGTGAAGCACATCTTAACTCAGACTGAAGTATCCAATAAGAGATTTAGGTGGTTTAATAACTTACAAGAGTATGACATGGATATTCAGACCACCAAGTTAGTAAGAGGGATGGGTCTATCCAATCTTATGGTTGAGACCAATTTGCAAGTTATTGAGGTAAACACTGATGTTCTTAATATGGATGATTCATTGAGTCAATTTGGCATGTCTCCATGGTATAGAGATATTGTTTACTACTTTAAAAATATAAATTATCCCCCTTACTTGGATAAGAATCAAAGAAGAACTCTTAAACATGTTTTCCAAAAATACCTCTTGACTAAAAATAGACTAGTATGGAAGAATTTAGATGGGGTTCTCCAAAGGTGTGTGTTATAAGAACAAATTGCTGACCTAATTAAAGACTTCCATAGTGGAGTATGTGGTGGCCATTTTGTGCCTAAGGTTATATCTCATAAAATTCTAAGATATGGTTATTAGTGACCATCATTGTTCAAAGATGTTACTCAAAAATTTAGAGAGTGTGAGAAATGTCAATGCTTTATTGGGAGGATGAAAGTTTCAAGTTCTCTTCCATTACATCTTGTGATGATTAAAGGCCCATTCAGACAATGGGGAATGTATTTCATTAGATAAATTTTTGATTCATCAATTAATAAACATAGATGGATACTATTTTCAACTAAATACTTCACAAAATGGGTTGAAGCAGACCCTACAAAGAAAGAAACACACTAGGTAGTTATGGATTTTTTATTGAATCAAATTATTTGTAGATTTGGTGTGCCTATTAAACTAATAAAAAATAATGCTATGAGCTTCAAATCCAAACCTTTAGTGTCATTGTGTAAAGAGTATGGGATTGAATTGACATATGCTTCTAATTACAACCCTCAAAGGAATGGGCAAGCAGATTCTAGTAACAAGAAATTTCTCAAAATCATTAGATGAACATTGGAAGCAAATAAGAAGTGGGTTGAATAGATGAAGTTCACCTTATGGGCTGATAGGATTACACCTATGAGAGAAACAAGAAAAATCCCTTTTGAGCTTGGTTATGGATCTCAAGTAGCTTTACCTATGAATTTATAGTTTCTAATTTATCAGCTTATGCAACAACTAGAGGATGATGAGCAAATCAACTTCTTTGAAATTATGATGAAATAGATTATTGATCTTGATGAAATCAAAGACAAGCTCTTGAAATAAACTTCAGTTCAAGGAAAAGTTGAAGAAGATATTTGATAGAAAGGTTGCTCAAAGGACATTCTAAGTAGGAATTTGGTTCTACTTTGGGATAGCAGGCATAAGTAGAATGGAAAACATGGAAAATTTTATGCCTTGTGGATGGCTCCCTATTTCATAGACTATCAAATTAGGGAGCATAATTGTTTCCTAAGAGACCTAGATGGTGAAATACTAGAGCTTTTAGTCAATGGTAGATATCTAAAGTACTTCTTGGATTGAGTTCATTCACAACTATTTATATAATTATATAGTGTTTTGTCCTTTATTTTTCATCACTTTGTTGCCCCTCTACTTTTGGCCTTATTTGTATAGTTTCCCTTTGTGTTTTATTATGTGTTCATTTTTTCGATCCTCTTGATCAATTTTTGTTGAGTTGCCTTATATTTTAGCCTTCATAAGTATTTTTGGTAAAATGTTAAGTCTTGACTCATGACCTAATGGATTGGTACTTGGTATTATGTTTTGGGGTTCTTTGCACACCCTTAGGAGGTATGCATCCCTAGGTGAGAGATAATGTTAGTTTCCAAAATTGCATTGAAGAAATAGAGCCCTTGTCAAGTGTAAATGCCTAAATCCATCCTAACTCAAGTATCAAATCCTAAGTCCTTAGCCCAATTTCATATGTCCAAATGCTCATCAAAGGTCAAGTTTTATGTTAAATTGTCCAAGTGTTAATTTGGTCTTTCCTTAGTGTGTGTAAAGCCCTTGGAAGTTTTTTAGAATTTTTGTGCAAACACTTTGCCCAATGCAAACATGTCTTTAGGTTTTTTATTGTAAAAAAATTCCAAAGACCTATTTGTGTTAGGAAAAATGTTTTACAAAAAGTTTTATAAAATTCATTTGCATCAGGAAAAGTGTTTTATAATAAGCTCAAAGACTTGTTTGTTTTAGAAAAATGTTTGTACAAAAATAATAAAGGAATTCCATTGGACATTTTGTCCACAAAACAATTTTAAAGGTTTATTTCCTTTGGTAATTTTACCCATGAAAAAATTCTAAGAGAATTACATTTCTTTGAGAAAATTGTAAGGTTCAAGTCTTCAAGAAAAATGTAAGGATCAGCTACTTCAGAGAAATTATTCTAGATAAAATGTTTGAAACAATTCCTCTGATAATGTAAAGTCTAAAATAAATAAGTGCTTCAGGGAAATTACTACAAGAGAAGTGTCTGAAAAAGTTCAATACTTCAAGAAAACTATCCTGGATAAAATGTCCAAAATAATTATCCTAATAAATAAAGGGCCTGGGAGTAGAAATGCTGAGAACAAAAATCCTACAACAATTGCTACTAAGACCAAAATGTTAAAGACTAAGATGCTAAAGAAATAATTATCAAAATACAAAAGTCTCGATGAATAAAATCTATAAATAAATTCACCTAAATTTCATAAGTGTTGAGCATGTTACTATTGATCGATGATTTGCCCTTGATCCATACAGGTCCTGATAGATGGTACAAGCTAGATCAAAGAATTTTCAACATAGCTTAAGGAAAATGCATAAATATATTGGTCATTATACTTATGCATTTTTTAAGATTTCATGAAAAAAAAATTATTGACAAAGGATGACATAGCATGATTATTTTGGATGTCATGAACATCTCTTGCAAGTTTGGTGCTTTCATGGCTTTTCTGACTCAAGATGAAAGTTTTCAAAAATTTAAACCTATAGTGTGATGGATACATAGATGTATTTGATGGTCGATGGAAATCAAAATTAAACTCAACCATTATCCATCAGGGATTAAATTTTATGGTCATATAGACATCATTGATGGTCACATGAATGTCAAATGATGGGTACATGGATGTCAAAGTTAAACCGTGGTAATTATCCATTAGGGGATTAAATTTTATGGTCCTAAAGATGTCATTAATGGTTGTAAAAATGTCAAATTAAGGGCACATGAATGTAAAAATTAAGCTTGGTGATTATCTATTGAGGCTTAAATTTGACGGTCACATGCCCATTAAATATGTTCATATGGTCATCAAATGATGGGTGTATTGACATCAAAATTAAGCCATATTAGACATATAGTGGCATTTTATCCATGTAAAATGGGATCAATAGTCTATTTTTTATCTTAAAAATCCAGATAGATGGTGCGAGGTGAGAGCTAACTTGTCAAATATTTGGGCCAAATGAGGAGCAACCATATGGTAAAAGGGTGTTAGCCCATTAGAGATTGACTATATAGAGCACAAAAAACATATAGATTCTCTAGGTGTCATGATATTGGGTGGTTTCAATGGATATATAATGACTCTAAATAAAAAATAATGATAAATAGATGTTGAAAGCCTATAGATATACCATGTGGCATGCTTATGTTCATCTTGCATACAGGGATTTGGCATTACCATATAAGAAGGTGGACATTTCAATAAATCTCAATCATATATAGAGAAAATTAATGTTAAGGTCAATGTAAATCAAATATATTGGTGAGATGACATGACATGGTGATGCCACATAGGCTTATACATCATATTCAAGGACCCTATGCAAGGCAATTAGCTAAGCATTCACCATTGGCAGTAGGGTGACTTGAAAAATTTTTAAATAAGGTATGGTAACCCTGAGGTTGAAAATAATACATTTTTTCATTAAAATAATATATGAGGGAGTCCCTAAAATGAAAAATATAAAAAACAAGGTGGAGCCAAAATGTAAAAGTTAAAAATAACCTAAGTTGTTGTATCTTCATTTGATTTATTTGTCCAAGCTCCTCCATGGAAAGAAATTGTAGGTTTACAAGATAATATTAGGCCACTCTAAATAAGATCATTAGAATATCCATGGATCTATAATATTCATATGAAATCATTATGAGAGTAGATTATTCCATGGCTTTCATAAAAGGAAGGATAGTTTTCTAGGAGCTTCCAATTGTGCAAACAAGGGGTTCAGGGAATCTTTAGGTAGTTTCAAATAAATACAAATGGTTTTTTCTACTCTACCATGAATTTTATCCTTTAAAATAATTTGAAATCATTTACAACTAAGAAATAAATGGATTTTTTGACAATATCCATCATTCCTTGTAAAGGTAGTTAAAACAATCATTTTCCTTGTAGTTACATGAAGATTTCAGGCATGCTAAAGGAATATTTTATATCTAGGAGCATCATGATGGGACTTTGGAAATTGTAGATTTGAAATCAGTAAAAATTTATAAATAGAGGGTTTCTCCTCTATTCAAGAGGTTTGTTGAACATTGTGTTAATCATTGTGTAGGTTGTTGTTGGTCTTTGTTTCTCTCTAACTCTAGGTTCTACAAAAAAAATTGGGATCCCTTAGTGTTTGTAGATCTTGTATCTCTTGCTAAGGTGGTTTCAATTGTAAAACAATTAGCAATATTTGAGATAGTGTTTATGAATTCCTTTCAAAATAGAAAAATCACCATGATTGTCCCCTTGGTAGCATTCTAAAAACTAATGTATGTAAGGTTTTTTTTCAAGTTAATGAAAATGTTTTTGATTCTATGTTATTTCATATTAATGAAGTGTAGCAATGTGTTTTACAAAATTTGATGATTGGATATTTGGGCCTGTGTTCTTTATTAGTTGTCATTCTAATGATATATCTAGATTATAAACCCTCTCTACATTATTTTATGATATATTATTGAATAACTTATTAGGGCACCCAGGTTTTATGGAGTTGATAGGGAAAAATGTTTGAAAGATTAGTTTCTGTGTATGTTCTAATATTTTAGGGATCATTTGGCATTTTCTTTAGATTGAAAATGATAATATCATGAATATTGAAAGACACCCTGTTGTTTGAAAAATATCTAGCACACCACCATGCCCTTCCTCTTTATTATTATCAAACTATCCTACCCTATCCTAACCTATAAATAATACACCCTTTACATATTATAAGTTTTATTTACCTATAAATGCATTAAATATTTCCTACTTAACATGTGTCTACATTTTGTGCTTCAAAGACCCAACACTACAGTCTTCCTTTAAACCCCTTGTTATTTAAAAATTATTTATAATGAAGGTTTTATTAACATCCTAATATATATTGAGTAGCTTGTTTGTGACATAGTTCATTTGTTCATTTTATGTGACAACCCTTCCTGAGTGAAATGAATGAGTTTGGTTGTGCCCTAATCAAATTTGTCCCTTCTTTATGTTAATAATCCCCATGGAGATTGAATTGATAAATCTCTCCATGTGAAGAATATAGCTCATAGGTCCTTTAACCTTGGTTTATATAGAGTCATAAGTAGCAAGGATCTGACCATACCATGTGTAGGTGCCTCTCAATCATTTTCTACATTTAGTCTAATGTTGATGCCAAACCCTTCCCTAGATATAATGACATACTAGTGGGTTTTTCATCATTTTTTTCCATTTTATTTCAAGTGTGAAAGATTTAGTATATAATATGTATAGATATGAACCAACACATAGTCCTTTGTAAGGCCTTACAAGTTGGTCATATAGCATACACAATCTTGACTGTGTTCTCTAGGCATATAGGGCTTAAGATAGACTTCTTGCTTCTAAGAGTGTCTCTAGTTATATTGAATACCCCATTATCACTCTCAACAAATATCATGACTTCAAAATGAACCTATTAATCTTCATCATTCCTCATAATTTCCATTACCTACCATGACATCCTTCTAGCCTACTCATAAGGCCTATAAGTGAAATTTTGAGCTTTTAGGAGAGCATGTTCTTAAGAACTTACATAGAATTTAATCCCATGGTAAATTTATATTTCCTAATATTTTATAATCCAATAAATATCATTATATCTTCTATATTATACCCTTACACATAGATAATATCATTAGACCTACAACTATACCTTGTGGAAGGACCAAATGACCAGCCAAGCTATCTCAAAAAAGATATTTTCAAGATGAAGGTACCTAAAAAAATTTATTGGATGAAAGATATGTATTTTAATTTTAAAAATAACGTTAAAAATCCTAAAAATTAATACATTCAATTGGTATATCAAACATGATTGAAAATTACCAAAACTTAAGTCAAGATAGGCAACTGATTTCCTATCAAAAAGGCTCTTATCAAGAAAAAGTAGTTTATTATTAAAACATTAAAAAAATAATAATTAATTTAAAAATCGTCCCCATAAAACCATTTTTATCCATAGATCTCTTAATTGGATAAATGGAGATAAACCTATACCCAATCTAAATGACTAGGTCATAGTGACCCCCTTACACTCTTAGCAATTGTTCATAAATATGGGGGGATTAATATGAAAAATAATTCAACTTAATTAAATTTAATTATGTTATCTATCATTTACCAATATATTTTGACTTTAATCTCTCTCTCCTACTTTTACTGAGCAAAAATTGATGGCCCTTCTAGAGTTGCTAAGGAGGTTGATATGAGAGATAAATTAGTTTTATTCATTTTAAGACCTAAAACCTCTTAAAAATAATTTTTTTGAAATATTCATGAACAAATAAGGTCTTGAATATGCTTGAATCTCAATTTTTCCTTGAAGAATTGTACAAATGGCCTCAAAATAGGCATTTTTAGCACTAAAACTACTAAAATCACTTGATAAGCCTATTGAAAATGCCTCAAAATGTACCCATTGTAATTTACATAGAAAAAAAAGTAATACATGTCCATATTATGGTAATATACTTCCATTCACATGTAAAACCTACTTTAGATGCCATAAAATTACCCAAAATGTAGTAAATTGGGGCATGAAGTTAGTCAAACATGTCACCAACTAGTTAGATCAATTATATAACATGAGATGAATTTTAAAAAATACATAAGGCCTATTATGATGTTATATACTCTTTTCATCTCTTGAAAAAACTTGAAACTGGTGAAAAGGTGGCTAGATAAGCAAATAACCATGATGATCAAAACCTTAATTTCATCAAATCTACCTTAAAATATTATAAATAGGGTTTTGGATGACCATTTCAATGACATTAAAATACCAAAATACCAACTAATAGTCTAAACAACATTGCAAACAATGTTTCAAGTGGTAAGGGTGATAGTTTGACCTATGAGGTCAAACTTATCAACATTTTAGTGACTCAACTGGGACGTATGCCTACTATACTTGAGAACTATGCCTTCTAAAATAATTTTATAGGATATCACTTGGAGGAAAAAAGAAGCCAACTATGTACAAATAAGTTATCTCTCAGTAGCAGTATTTCAAATGTATCCCATTATTTGGGATTGGAAGATCCTCACCATCCAACTTTATAAGTTAGAAATCATTATGGGATTTATATTTGGAGATTGAATATGGCACATTAAAAATGGATTAAAACATTGTATGACTTCATGGTTTATCTCTATCCTCATCTCACTAGAGAGCTAAATCTCCTTCTTTGAAACATCATGAAGAAGCTCCTTTTTCGAAGGCTCCCTTCACTTATGTTTGGTGAATTTCCATGGCTAACATAGACTAATTTATAATTTATTCCAGATCCATAATCTTAGCATCCATGATCTCCATTAGTTCATTCTCCACCAACTCTAGTTGGTTCATTAGTTATAAAGTAGGAAACTCAAAAGAAATGGGTAACCTTGTTATTTTACCATAAACTAGCTAATATGGTGAGTTGGATATTGACCTTTTTTAGGTGATTGTATCAGCCCATATATCTGATTTAAAATTCAAATTCCATGATCTTTTATTATCTTAAATATTCCTTCTTATGATCTTTAACAGGTTCTTATTGGTGGACTCAACAAGTATATTTACTTGTGGATAGTAGTTTGATGAAGTGTTGAGGTAAACACTAGGTTGAACATCCCATTGGTTGATATTATCTCCCAAAAAATCCATGGAATTGTTTGGAATGGTGCTGGAGGGAACCTAAAATCTTGTAACCAAACCTTCATAAAAGTCTAGCACATTGAATTCATACCTCTATCCATCATGTGAAGTAATCCATGGTAGTAAGGATCCACTCATGACCTGAGCTTGAATGAGGGTTAATAAGGCCAATTAATTCTAAACCCCATTGGATAAAAGTATGATCCACCAAAATTGGTTGGATAGGTAAGGATTTAAGTCTTACTTTTCTTGCAAACATAGCACATTGCTTGTATTTTCTGACCTATGCATTATAATCACTTAATATACTTATCTAATAGTACCCACCTCTCATTTTCTTAAAGGTTTTAGTTTTTGATGTGAAATATCCTCCACCATGTCCATCATGAAACTCTTTAAGTAGCCTTTCTATTTGGTTTGGTTCTATATACCTTAACAACATACCATTGACGTCTTTCTTCAAAATCACACCATAAACAAGGATAAATTGAATAAACAACAATTTAAAATATCTTATCCTTGAATCACTTAAATAGGATTGTATAAACCATCTTGAATATACCTTAATGATTCAAGAAACTAGTTGGAATATGAGGTATGATCAGGTGTAACTTCCTCATCGTTTATCACTAAAACTATCTCCTTAGCCTCTTGAAAGTCTTGGGTTAGATGTTCACATAATATTTTACCTCTAATAAATTTTGTGACCTTTATTTCAATGTAATACTCTTTTACTCTTGTTATCCAAATTGTCTTCTTCTCATCAATGGCCTTGTTCAATACAAACTCCTTGATACTTGGATGGGAAACCATTAGATGTATCATGTTGTTAGATAACAAGTATCTAAAATTATTAAGAGATCTAATTACTAAAATAACATGTTTCTCAACATAAGAATAACTTTTCTCATATTATTCCAAGACATGACTAAAGAAAGTTATTGGCTACTCCAAATCCTCTTGATTTTTTTGCATAAGAATACTTGAAATGGTGTCCATAATAACATAAGTGTACAAGATGAAGTCTTCTGAGAAATCTAGATTTATGAGTGTAGGATCACTAGATATTTCTTATTTTATCTCTTCAAAACACCTCATATCCTATTTGGACTAGCTAAAACTTTGATTATTCTTAAGCATGGTTGTAAGTGGTTTTGCTAAAGTGATAAAATCTAAAATATATATCCTTATGAAATTGATTTTATCTAGGAATCTTTGTAATTTTTTCTTATGTTTGGGAAAAGATAGATCATAATTGATTCTATCCTTTTAGGATATATGCTTAAACCATGTTTTGAAACTACATGTCCAAGAATCTTACCTTCATATACTAGGAATACATACTTTTGGGGCTAAGAGACACCCCAAATTATCTACACCTTTCAAACACTTATTTGAGATGGACCATGTACTCACTTTCACTCTTTGAAAACATAGTAATATCATCTAAATATATAAGAACAAACATATTAATAAGACCTTATAATGCCATATCCATGGCCCTCTAAAATGTTTATCTAGCATTGGACAAACTGAATGGTAGCTTTCTCTAGGAAAAGGTTCCCCACTTTGTAGTGAATGTTGTCTTGAATTGATCTTAATCCTTAAAAAACATATAATTATAACCACTATACCCATCCAATAATGAGAATCTCTCTAAAAATACAACCAAATAAAATATTTTGTCCATGGATGTCAATGGGTAATGATCCTTAAGAGAAGCCTAATTCAAATCTCAGAAATAAACATAAAGTCTGAATTCACCATTATTTTTTGTACTAGAACAAGGTTTTCCACCTAAATTAAGTAATTTATCGTAAATATGATGGTTGATTCTATGAGCTTACGAAGTTTAGTTCTCATCAAAGGCTCAATTTTTTTAGTAATGGGTATTTGCCTTTATCTAACTAGTTTGGTTTTAGCTTCTAGCTCAATGATGTATTGAGCTATACTTATGCCAAATCCTTTCAAATCATTATTTTTAAATGAAAATACATCATCAAAACTTCTACATAACTCAATGAAGGATTTTTTTTGTGAAGGAGTGTACACTTTACACAATTTCAAACTCTTTCCAGCTACAATCTCAATTTTTGTATAGTGTTCTTATTTGGTTGATAACAAGGACTTCTCTCTCATAATCTCATCATATCTACTGAAGATGTTCTCAAGTGTGACAAATCCCTTAGGTATATTATTAGATTTTTTTTGAACAATGTAATCCCCATATTTATAAAATATCTTTGACTAATTCCTAGAAGATAATTTAGCCTCCTCTTGCAAGAATATAAAAATTTGGTTATCATCCTCAAAGACCTACCAATTATAATTATTGTTTATAATGGAAGGACTCACAAAAAATTTGATGTGTGACTAATTTTTCTCACTTCTTACATCAACTAGAATATTGAATTGACCCCTATGGTAGCCAACCTATCTACATGTTTATTTTTTTCTTTTAGCACTACTTAAATGTTAACATCCTAAAAATATTTAATTAAGTCCTAAAATTTATGTTTTAAAGATATAATAAATGTATTTTTACATATGTTAAGCCCTCTTACTTGGTGAACTATAAGTTCATTATCACCAAATACTTGTAAAATGATAATTCCCATCTTCCTAATCCACTACAAATTGTGGACTAGTTCCTCATATTATACAACATTATATGAATAACCAATCTAAAAATTAATGGAATAAAAATAAATTTATTTTTTATGTTATATAAACATCATTTAATCCCTAGTACCATGTTTTTTCCTTGACCCATCAAAGTATAGTTGTCAAAGACCATCACTAGACTCATCTTCCTTCACCATGGTTAGAATTTTTGTATCATATTCATGGAATAAATAGAAACTATGTCCCTCCTAATAAATATATTTTTATGGATAAATTTAATGTAAATTTTAGTCCTATTTATCAATGAATACATTTATAACTCCCTCAAGAGGTGAATTAATTTCCACTTCACTAGCTTCTAACACCTCATCTGAGATGACACATTTAGTGTTTACAACACTTGGCATGTAAGGATATAAGTGGAAATGTGTAATGGGATCAAAATAAATATTAAAATTTTTACCCTAAATATTTATAAACATCATATTTATCCAATCATCTGGTAGGTATCCACCAATCTTTGAGGTGAAGTCTCTAGACAACTACATGGAAAAATAAGGAGGCAAATCCACCACTGCTGAATAGTGACATTTTGTCAAGCATGTAATGTTAGTTTCATATTATTTATAATTAATAATTTATTTTTTGGTGATCCATATAACTTAAATAACCCTTTTGTATTTGGTTCATACACTAAACCAAGCTGATCATTAGTTTTTTTTGGCATGATAATACTAGTAAATCCACTATCCACGATACAGTTATGAACTAATGTATCACCAAATATCAAATAGAGATAAAAAAAATAGATGTTTTGATTTTTTTACCTCATCCTTACCCATTTTTACCTTTTTTTTTTACTTTCAAGACCTATTTTATTAATGGTTGATCTGAAATTGCCAAGACTATGCTTTCTTTCTCAACTAGTTTGATGATAACATAAGAGATGAAAGTTCTTGTATTAGCATGTAATTTTGTATTGGTATTGATAATTAATACCACATGATCATACTAAAACTATACCTTTTATATGATCCATAATACTATAATAAACTTTACTTATCTTTGTCTACACTTTTTGGATAATTTGTTGATCTTAAACGTGTGGTACTCAATGAGATTTACCAACCTCAATGTTATAATTTTTTATGGTGTAGGAGTAGAAAATAGATTTTGAACATTCTTAAGAACATTTTGAGGTGTATTTGAATAATGATTCAAATCTTGTGTCTCTTTAATATATCTCTTGTTTACCCTAGTCATAGCTACAACCACACTGCATAAAGAACTTGAGTCACTAACTTGATTCAAGGCCACATGGTCATCAAGCTAACAATTAAAAAAAGTGGAATCCAGCTACCCTTCTACATTATTCTTCTTATTTTTTATGCCATACCTTCACTATGTTTACTTTATTGAAGATAATCCTCTTCTTGTGTCATTTGAGGCATCATAATGGATTGGTTGACCAATCCCTGATTATGTATGTCATTTTAATTTGGTGGCTACCAACCTAAATATGTCATCATCTTATTATAAGTTGGTATAAGAACAAGAGATTTAAATGATGATGAAGTATTAGGATCAACCACTGCATATGGCTTGGATTGAGTGATATCTCCTTGAGCCTGATAAGATGGTCTTTATTCTCTAAAGCCTTGATAATGTGCCCTATTATATCTAAAAGGCTAATAAGTAGGCTAATTAGGTGCTTGGTAAGGATTATTTGCTTGGTATTGCTACCTCTTCAATTGGAAAATCTCATTCCCAAAGGAATAAAACATTCCTTTAAGCTCTCCAATCTTAGTTGATTTGATAGGAGGGTCTAAAAATTATACATGGGAGGATGGAATAAGAGTCATAGGAGGAGCTTGAGGGGCTGGTATGGGATGTGTTTTAGGGGGAAAAGTCATAGGAGGTCTAGGTGCTAATTTTATAGCTTGTATCAAACTATTCTTAGCTCTTATTGTTACTTCATAAAAATGTAGAAAAGTAGTACCACCCATTGATTGTATCATGACACTAATGTCTAAATTGAGGGATGTCAAATAATATAAGGTATATTCTAGGGATGGTCTGATCAATAGAGGTATCTTGGTCCATGTTTTCTAGAATCTAAGGTTAAATTTATTCATGAACTCATGAGGGGATCCCTTTATGGTGGTAAGTTATTCAACTAAAGACAAGTGATCATATTTTTCCTCAAATTACATACAATAGGATGTACCGAAGTCATCCCATGAAGCAATGGAATTGAGAGGAAGGTTTATATACCACTGTAGTGCTTTTATTTTGAAGAATGCACCAAGTAGTCTACTAGCCACATTGTCCTAAACAACATTATGGAATGAATAGAGATTTATAACATCCTTAAAGTGATCAATAGGAATGGTTTTATCTTCTCTTGAGAAGAAAAGGATGCTCTTAAGAGATGATAATGGTATATCATCAAACCAGGCAAGATTAAATGGGCTTCCTCTTTTAAATGAGATAAACACTTGGTTTCTAATGAACATCTGGATAGTGGGAATTTCACTATCTAGAACAATAATCTAACTAGTAGATATAAATTTCTTTCTAGGATAGGAGTTTTTCCTATTAAATCTTATTCTTTTATAAGTAAAAGTCAATTCAATGAATTCAAAAGGAATACCTTTATTGGATGATCTTGTGGTAAACTTTGGCATGAAATTACTACATATCTATTACTAAGAATGTTGTAACTCTAAGGAAAACTCTAGTTTAGATGATGAGTACCCTTTACTATTGTAAATGTTTTTCCTCATCTCTAAACTTTAGTTATGCCAAGATGAATGTGTCTCACTAGGCATGCCAGAAATTATTTTCAATCAAGAGTGTGCCCATGTGAGAGGGTGTGTTGTTTCTCACTCCTGATCAAACATGGAATCTCTCCTAAGTGTGGGTGACTTTGGAATGGAGAGAATATCTATATTTATGGTTAGTTCCCTTGATTCACTCACTAAAACTTGTTCTTAGACCTACTAAATACTGATTTTGACTATGAAAAGGGTGAAGTGGATACTATTTACAATGGAGTTAAAATGAAAATTATAAATGAAGGTGATGAGCCAATATTTTATGACCACTTATTATTTAAAAATATACTCTTATGAAAGGAAGAATCTTTCACACATTTTCTTCACTTCAAGAATGAATTTTATAATAGTGTTTCACAAGAAAGACTTGACTAACTCACTTTTTTTCATGGAAGGAATGTAAAGGAACTAAAATCACACCCAATTCATAGATTAGAGTTGATATTGACACTTAATATGACTTGTAGAACATCAAATATATTGAAACATAGGAAAACAAGTGCTTCACAATGTTATATCAATGGTAAACACCATACACTCCACCAAAACTTGAAAATGGAGTAAGAGATCCTCTTATTTATTCATAAAGTGAGTACAAAATTTGGAAACCTTTAAACACAACCAAAAGCAAAGAGTGATCATACCATTCTATAAAAATGAGTACAAATAGAAAATTCAATGATGGGAGACAAAACATCCCCAAAATAGGAGTCTCAAACTTGGTCTTCACATCCTCAAATTCTACACAGTATTAGGGTGGAATACAAAATAGAGTATCATGATTTTTGGAGACTTGGAAATATATTTATTATGACTGGTCAATCTTGACCACTTGAAGAGT
The DNA here is from genome assembly GCA_037957365.1 of Torreya grandis. Lineage (NCBI taxonomy): Eukaryota > Viridiplantae > Streptophyta > Pinopsida > Cupressales > Taxaceae > Torreya > Torreya grandis. Next base: position 469,719 of record JARHVA010003473.1, on the reverse strand, counting down.
GCTTATATCCTTGCTTGAATCTCTATATACTAGCTCTTACATCTTGGTTGAATAATTAGTCATCCTCCTTAAAAATAAAACATTAAGTATTAATTTATTATTCATTGAAAACTTATTCTAATACATCCATTAATTCCCTCATCCTTACATGGGCTTTTAGAATCTCTTTGATGCAAGTTTGACTCCTTCAACATGCTAGTTATAGGAATGAAAGGTGTGATTCAGAGTCTTTGAGACCTCTTCAACCCTTAAAACTTTATTTGAAACAAAATTTGACTTATTAATGATTTATTATGCATAATATGGAAGGATAAACATCAATAAATCCATTGGAAAACTTCTATGCATCTATTAGTTATGTTGAACACTTGATTCCTTCACATGAGCAAAGAGGCATAGGAGAGAGAAATAAGGGTTTTGATTTGAATAAAATAAATTAACTCTATGTAAATATTCTCAACATTAAGTAAGACCTAAAATAAATCATTTTTAACCTTCAAGTAATCCAAAATATGCAATTTTGCTCATATAACATGTTTTAACATTCATCCCTTGTAACACTAAAAGTCTATAAAGTTCCTTGTCTATAAGATTGTACAAATAAAATTGAATAAATAGGAACATTTTTTAGTACCCTCTATCCCCTTACATCTCCAAAAAATAATTTATGAGACAAATCCATGTGGAAGTATCTATTCTCCTTCATTTTCCCCACCAATTAGGCTTAATTAGGCCTCCTAGGCCTAAAAAGAGAAACTTAGCCCAAATGATCACCCACTCATGTGAAAATATCCAAAAGAGTTATATTAAATTTAAATATCCTAAGACCATCCTCCATTCCAAATTTTATTTTATATAACATTATGCATATGGTCAAACCATGAAATGGTCATTTGCAAGCATGGATGCCTTTATGAGATTAAGGGGATGTTTGAGAGGATTTTCCAAAAAATTTTACATTTTGATGAATTTAATTGAATTTATGATAAATTTATGACCTAAATATATCTCACTCCTTGATATGTAACTCCTTCATGGCACTCATTGGCCCTCATCATTGGTTCTTTTCTTGCAAAACTAAGTTCTGCACATCATTGGGTCTAGTGGCCAACTTGTAGGAAATGTGTAGATATTTGAGGGACCTATAGAAATTTTTAAATTATCATTAAACCTAATATAATTCCCTATAAAAATATTCAAATGGTTTTTTTATCAATCCGTCTTACATACCTTTACAAATAGGCTTAAGATTGCCTAATTTACATTGTACCATATGGTATTGTACTTCAACCTTTGATCAAATATTTATAAATGGAGACAAGGAGAGTTTATAACATAATATATATCATTTATAATTCAAAAAATATCATCTATATTAAAAATAAATCATCTTTTTTTAATCATGTTCATTGAAGGGTTTTAGGAGGGTTTTTTAGGATTTATGTTCTTAATGATAGTTCATAAAGGATAGGGGTCATTTTAAAAAAAAATGCCAATAATTTTTGGTATGGGGTCCCTACTAAAATATCCAATAGTAAATATTTCCCATTTAAAACCTCAATCAAGATATGAGCAAACAAAGATGTCTCCTCAAGCTGTTAAGCAGAACAAGGTTCTGAGCATTCTATTTGAGTGTTCATGAGGTTATGAGATCTAATGAATAAAATAATGTAATTAATATTAAGAATATTACCCCAATAAACACCTCATACAAGTTCAATTAATTCATCTCCTTAAAAAATCTATATCACTTACAAATTACTCAGTCGATTGGGTGACTATGTGTGGTAAGGCCGAGAAAGGTCATCTTGGGTCTCTAGACCTTAAAACTCACTTTATCATCATTAATAGATATAAAACATGTATTAAATTATATATTAAATTTATCCATGATTATTTTCAATATAAATAACCTCTCAAATAATTTTGAAGTAATTCATTTCATCATTAAGGGTTTAAATGCCAATTGTGTGTGGTGACACTAGAGCTCTATTAATAGAGTCTCTCTCATTTTTAAATGTATGTAACTTTATGAAAACCTTAATTTTAGGTCACATAATTTCTCTTCTTAATATTATAATACTTATATCAATTATAAAGATGTTCTTTCCCCTTAAACTATGAGTAAGATTGTAAGTCTCAAAAGGGATTGTGTCTTTTGATTGTATTTTGCTCTAATAGACACTTCCAATTAAAAGGAATCTATTTAAACTTAATATTAGACTTTATAAAATTAATTTATAACACTCTATAATTATAAAATTATTGACCTATATATACAAGATCCTAAAAAACTATATTTTTTTTCACAAGGATTGCTTTTAGGTTCCAAAAGGACTGTGTTTACCATAGGTGTACATATGACTATAGGTGGATATTTTGTTCAATAAGACCTTAACAGGTATGGAAAATTAAAATATTTAAACATATGTAATTATAATGATATCATATATAAACCCTCAAGTCTCTTTAACTCACACAAGTCACTTTATCAAGCTAATATGTTGTGTTTGTTGATTGTATATGCATATAGGTTGGTTGTAAGTGATCATTATTCCCCTATAGATGTACATGAATAATTTAACTCTTAAGTGATCTTAATATTTTTTTTTTATAAATCTAAAATCCTCACCTCTCTCAAACAATAAATTTCATGTACTTAACATATGTTGACTGCAATATCTCCTTGTTGACTATAGGTGGAGGTTTTATTATTTCTTTGGTTGTAGGTGATCATTAAAGATGCAATGATACCTTGAAATATATAGTATATTTACTTAAAAATAATAGTATATATTTAAATTATCTATCATCTACAAACTGTTTAAACATCCTCTCTCCTCATACTTCTTTAGACATATTTGAAACAAGGCAGTTGACTATCTAGGCTTGACTGTAGATGTATATGAAAGATATTTTTATTCAATTTGATAGTCTCCTTGGTTTATAAAATCATGTCACTCTTTATAAATTCTTCCATCATATATAATCCATCCAAATTCCATGACTTTATATAAAACTTCTCATGTTTCCTGTAAAGACTACTAATTGAGAAAAACTATATGGTTGTAGTTGTATATTGGTGTTTGTATGGATTGTATGTCTTGAAAAAGTCATGTTGCTCATCCCATGATTACTAATATCATTTTATATCCAACATAATTCCATATCCTTAGATACAATTTCATCCTACATATAGACCTTAACTAACTATACCAGACTATTATGGTTGTAGGTCAACATTTGAATCTTGTATAGACAGACTAAAAATAACTTCACCTTTCTTAGGTTGATAATATTATTTGGTCTTGAAATAAGTAATTTTTTACCCTAACTATTCATATCAGAAAGTTATTTCTATCCTCTTGACCTCATAAACAAAATTTTGCATTACATAGAGACTTGATTGCATTCACCTTACTTGATTGTAGGTTCAACCTGCATGTGAATTCTCTTTGAGAGGATTTACCTTCAAATTACTCATGATATTGGATAAAACTCATAAATAATTCAATAAACTACTATAACTCCTTATGAAAATCACCATTGTGTTCTTTTAGTCTAAGTACTTCAAGTTTAGTTAGGCTCCCAAGCTGACTATAGGTAAACATTGGTGGTAAGTGTTTATTTGTACTCATTGTACGGACTAAGGAAGAACATATGACATAACTTATGATATGAAAAACATGATTAAAAAACATTTAAGTAATTTTATCTACCTTTAATTATATTTAATATCATAAAAATAACTTGATACATATGGATATCAACATATGGTTTTACCATAAAAAATGATAAAATACATTAAATTCTAATAAATAGTACTTTAAGAAGGTTTTCTTGAATGGTTTGATATACCATAGACATAAAATAAAAACTCTCATCTTATTCAACCATATTATTCCACTTTCAAGGTTAATATATCACCTCATAAACATATTCTTAAGGGTACATAGTCCTTTGGAAGGTCTTACAAGTCAGTCATATAGCCATACATACTCTTGACTATGTTCTCTAGGCACATAAGGATTAAAATAGACTTCTTGCTCCCAAAAGGGTCTCTAGTAATCTTGAAGACCCTATGATCAATATAAAATAATATCATGACCTGAAAATGAACATGTTCATCTTCATGAGTCCTCATAACTTCCATTACCTACCATGATGTCCTTCTAGCCTACTCATTAGGCATACAAGTGAGATATATAGGTGAGATTTTAAGCTTTTACGGGAGCATGGTATTAACACCTTACATATAAATTCATTAAAAGGTAAATAAAGATTTATTAATATTTTATAATCCCCCAAGATAATTATAACCTCACTAATATACCTTTAAATAGATCGAATCTCATTAGACATGCAATTATACCTTGTGGAAGGACCAAATAAACACCTAGGATATCTCAATAAAGAGATTTTCAAGATGAAGTTACCTAAAAAAAATTATTGGATGAAATATATATATTTTAATTTAAACATGATATTTAAAACTCTTAAAAATTAATACATTTAACTGGTATATCAAACATGCTTGAAAATTACCAAATCTTAAGTCAAGATAGGAAACCAGTTTCCTATCAAAAATCCTCTTATAAATGGCAATTATATTATTATTATTAAATCATGAAAGTTTTAATATTTAAACCTTAAATAATCCTCTTAAATCCATTTTCATCCATTGATCTCTGAAGTGAATAAATGGTGACATTTCTAGACCTTGTCTAGATGACTAGGTCATAGTGACCCCCTTACACTCTTAGCAATTATTAATAAAGAATGGGAGATGAATCTAAAAAAATTGCCACAAACTTGAATTTAATTAGGGTACATATAATTTACCAATATATTTGGACCTGAATCTCTCTCTCCTACCTGTACTAAACAAAAACCCATGGACCTTCTAGAGTTGCTAAGGAGGCTGATATGAGAGATAAATCAGTTTTCTTCATTTTAAGACCTTAAACTTCCTAAAAATAATTTTTTTGACCTTTTAATGGAAAAATAATTTCTTTAATGTGATTTAATATAAATTTCACCTTGAATAATTGTACAGATGGCCTCAAAGTATGCTTTTTTACACTAAAACTTTAAAAATCACTTAAGAGGCCTATTGAAATAGATGAAAAATGTATCCATTGTAATTTTAATACCTTATAAAGTAAACCATGTCCATTTTATTATAATATATTTCTATTCACATGAAAAACCTACTCTAAAAGCCATAAAATGACCCAAAATGTAGTAAGTTGGGTCATGAAGTTAGTCAAACATGTCACCAACTAGTAAGATCAAATATACAACATGAGATGACTTTGAAAAAAGACATGAGTCATATTATGATGTCCTATACTCTTTTCATCTCTTTAAAAAACTAAAACTAGTCAAAAGGTGGCTAGACAAGTAAATGACCATGATGATCAAAACCTTAATTTCATCGAATCTACCTTAAACTCTGATAAATGGGGTTTTGGATGACCATTTCTAGGACATTACAAGACCAAATACCAATTAATAGTGAAAAAAACATGGAAAGAAAATTTTCAAGAGGTAGGGATGACAGTTTGGCTTGTGAGGACAAAGTTGTCAATAATACTTTAAATGTATAATTGAAATAAAATTACAATATTTCCATGTATGTTAAATTGAATAATGAAATATAATAATTAAGATTGAATTAGATTATAGTTAAATCCATCTAACTAAGCTTTAATATTCTTAATTTTACTAATTAAATGAACAACCTTGTCATCACCTTTTTTATTTAATATTTAAGGGGTTTTACATGTGTAATTACCTATGTTTGGTTAAAGGCTTGAGATGTTAAAATCAATCAAATAAATTGCAATAATTAACCTACTAATTTGTGAATGAATTTTACCTTGATTAAATTTTGAATACTAGAAATAAATAAGGATAAAAATAGGCTTATCTAAAAATAGACCATCATGGATGATCTAGGTTCTGAAATTAGAGTTTTGAACACCTCTTAGTGTCACAAGTAGGTTTTTGATATTTATATGTTCACTGGATAATAGCACCTAGTTTGGATGGTACTACCATCCATGTGTAGTTTCTAAGATGTGGAGATAATGTCCTCTTTACATGAATACTCCTATTTTTATAGAGCACTTGCACCTATGTATGTTATTTTGTACCTCTAAGATCAAAGCTTGTAGTTGTATATTATACCTAGAAAGCTTTATTTTGTGTGCAAAACCCTAGTTCTCTTTGCATGTGTGATATGAGAAATATTTGAGTGTGTTAGTAGGATTTACTAGACATCCTTGACACCATGATGTGTAGATATTTTCCTACATACCAATACTTTGAAGAGGGATGAAGTATGATGTCATTTTCCCACCTATTGCTTGATGTATGTGCAAGTGAATGCTACAATGAGAGTGGTCTTATATGCCTTGAATGTGCTTAATCCTATAAATGCTTGAAAACTAGACTTAGGGTTATTATATATGGTATTATGTATAAATTAGGGTAAAATAAAGATAATATACCTTGATTTTACTCAACTTTATCTTAGGTTTGAATATCTTTTGCATCTATTTTCCATCAAGTGACTAGAGGTGGATTAGACTTATATTAATATGGTTTTATTTCTTGTGTGGATAAGAAAATAAGATTATGCTAACCTTAGGAGGGGCACACATTTAAAAAACTATCTATTTAGAAGAGTTAGGGCTAAGAATAGTAGTGCCCAATTTGGGACACTGGTTCCATGTGGTTGTAGTGTCCCAAATCTAGTGCTAATGTTCTTTTGGAAAACTACTAAAAAGTTGGATTGGGGTTAGAGGTGATAGTTCAAGGACTATGTATTGACTAGTTGTAAGTGAACAAGGTTTGTCAAATGGTTAAAAATACAAGTTTAAGGATCTAGAATAGGTCTATGGAAAGCCTAGGGAGAGGGTGACTCAAGCGACACCCTTAGCATTCAATTACCACTTTTAGGTGATTACATTTTCCCCCATTATTATAGTAATACATCAAAGCAAAATGATTAGTATAGATTAAAAATAAGTTTACCTAGATTTACCTTGGAAGTGAAGCCCATGTATTTGATTTTGAATATGTGAATATAGGTCTATGTATGTGAAACATAATCCAAATCAATACTTTGTAATGAAACATGAGAAAATCAATCCTTACTAATGAGATAATCAAAATTAAAGTACTATGTTAAAATTAAATAACTAGGTAAAGAGAGGAAAGGAACAAATACACCTCATTGGGTATGTGAACCAATGCATGAACCTAGTGATAAATTGCATGTGTGAAAGTGCATAGTGATCATATCATTGAATAACTTAAACTTAGTTGATGGATTAATCAATACTCATATGGGTGGCTCAATAACTCAATCTAATTTTTATTCCATTGTTGCCCACCCCTACTTAGTGGATCTTGATCTCTATGAATATATTGGATAAGATTGTATGTGTGTCAAACACTCTCATGAATGTGGCTCAAAAAATCAAGTAGGTCATGATTCCATCATTGCCCCCGATGTGAATTACATGGATCTATAGTTATATTCCATAAAGCATTAAAAGTATCTAATTGATAAATCTAACTATGTATTCAGCTCCACAACCACTCAAGTATATTAGGTAGCTCTAGGCCACTTGATAATGCTAACCACTATAGATGGAGTAAGGCATGAATTTGGTGCTAACCAAGAATGTGATAGCAAGTGTATATAATATAGAGAATTGTTAGGAATATATAATTCAGAGAAACATAAGGAAATAAAGACATAAATAAAATAAATAGACCACAACACAAGAGAGACACATATTTAACTTGATTCACCCAAAATTGGCTACATCCACATAGAAATAGCTAGTTCTTATCTTATTTAATCCAACAAATGAAGTAATAAACCTACAATACATCCATTGTAATCTCATCTTCACTCACACACAATGTGTCACCATGATTACAATTCCCTAATATAAGAGGCGAGTTACATATTAGGTCAAAAATGCACCAACATAATTTATACCATTAGATCTACAATCTAATAGTGAATGGTCCAGATTAACTATGAAATTACAATATTTTATAATGCATTTTTCATAAAATTTTGATTCAGGGGTGTTTCCACTAAACAGCCATCAAGGGAATATCCAAGGTAGGTCACACCCCATTAAACCACCATGATGACCTTAGTGGGGGTATATTAACCCCCACACACCCCCTTTCAAGAACTAGGCATTATAATAAGATCATGCTCCACCATTCCAACAAGAATGACATGGAGTTTTCCATTCCATTTGATCAACCTATCTAAAGTTGAGTATATGGAAACTATGTGTCACACACATGCCACTAATCTGATATCTGAGTATATTGAATCTAAATGAATTATGTAATAGATAAATTTATGCACTGATCTGAATGTGTGAGTGATCATGCTACACATGATGCCCCAAAATCTAAATAATCGATATGAATCTAGATTGAAATGATTAAATTTGAGATAAATTTTAACATAATTATCAAATCTATTATTATAATTATGAAAATATATATTATACCTAATTTACTTGTCTAAATTAATGAAATGATCATGAAGCTAGGGATACTGGAAAATAACACACTATAGTGGATAGTAGTGCCCTATGGTGCTAGTGTTTCAATCTAGGCACTAATGTCTACTTGGTCTAATCTCTATGTGTTCTAAACTAATTTCCAAACCTCTATTATATTATATGTCTACCCTAAGTCTAATCTCTATTTGGTCTAAACTGACTAATGAACCTTTATCCTATTATGTGCCTACCTTGAGTTTGGTCTTTATAACTGATCTTGTGTGTTAAAATGAATCTTTGAAAAGTAATGTAGGATCCTGATCTATTTGACACACCCCTATGAAATAACCCTCTTTTGAGGGTAGTTATGTAATCTATGTAATAACTACAATCTAAAAAAGTAGCTCTATAAATGTGTTATCCAAATCATGTGCATGATATTTTAATATAATGTAAAATATAACATCAGAATGTAAATGTATTTAATCATAAGTAGGAAATATAAGTTGTAAGTTTTAATCTATCATTTCACAAGGGTTATAAAATAGATGTAATCAATGTATATAATAGAAAAATATGAGTAACTACCTAGGGGGATGGGGAGTGATGTCCATTAAGGCTCCCAAGTAGGAAAGGTAGATGCATGAGGTCTCTCATGGCATCAAAAACTACTATGTGTGTGTGTGTGTGTGTGTGTGTGTGTGTGTGTGTGTGTGTGTGTGTGTGTGTGTGTGTGTGTGTGTGTGTGTGTGTGTGTGAAACAAGAAAATACAATTGTCATGTTGTATATTCATACAATTAAGCCAACATGAAAACATATGAGGCACATAAAAGGTAGGTCAAGGGGTCACAATATAAATGACATGGGCAAATGTCACTAAATCTGACATTGAAGACTACAAAAGCATGTTCAAATGTCCACATATGAAAAAAACAAGAAATTTGGCATAGAGCCATATATAAGGACATGTTCAAATGTACACATATATATATGCATGAAATATTACACACAATATACATGGGCACATGTCTAAGGCATACAAATAGAGAAGTGGCATAGAATCTAAGGAATAATGACATATTCAAATTCCCTCAAAGATGGAATAATCATAGGAAACACAATGAAGTCTAATCTAGAATCTAAAAATAAAAGCATGTATAACTATGTAATACAAAGCTATGTAGATGTTAGGGTGCATATTTAATGAGTCTAACTAGTGATAGTTGGAAAAATATGAGCAATGAGGAGTAATGATAAATATCAAGATAGGTCAATGCATAAATTAGAATGTATAGTATGTAAGATAAAACTTGGTTATAGCAGTTATGTAATAGATTCCCCCAAGTGGGTGGATGTATCAATGTTGAAACCTATATTAGTGTAAATTTACCCAATGGGTAGATGATACATGATCTAGATTAGTGTAGTGGACTGGAGCTCTATCTGGAATTTGTAAGCACTCGACAAGAACAAGTGAATCATATGTGTATTATTAAACTAACTATACTAGGATAGCTAGCAATATGCAATATATAAAAAGTAGTAGAAATGTAAAAATAGAAATACATGAAATCTATAAAATAATTATTTTTGAAATATTTTAATGTTTTTGTATTTTGACATGTTAGAGTGTTTTTTTTAGTACAAGTTATGTACTAGCATATGAAAATAAACTATGTACAAGGAACAAGAGAGAAAAGGAAGTATGTACAAGGGTAAGAACCATACTACCCAGTCAGTCTCATGAGAGCCTCATTATAACTATGGCCTATGTAAAAAATAGGAATGTTAATCTTTTTTGTAGTGTGATTGCTATGTTGTTATTGAATGTTGTAGTAGAAATCTGAGTATTATTCATCATCAAAATCATAATATTGTTTGACATTAAAATAATAATAACCTCGTGTGCTAGAAATAAATACCTCATAATGTGGAGTTCACATTTATGAATTATGTTTTATCATATTGATTTGGATTTTTCCCTTTGAAACTATGTTTATTATAGATATATTGTGTTATGGAGGTTCCTTTTCTAGAAAACATGTTTTGAAGATGCTTGTTGGTTGAGCATGATTTTGACTTTGAAACTAAAGCTCTTGATTTTTTTATAGTATTTCCTACGTATCTATATGTTTTTAATTCATAAATTATATATGTGACTAATTTTACTTAGGATTTTCAATAAACCCCAAACCTTGTTGACATATATTATCAACTGCTAGAATAGGAGAAGTGATGCCTTGGGCCTATTTTCCCAAACCTTGACCATGATAATCAAATTATTGTAGATATTTGTGACCAAAATTATACCATATTTAATGTTTATCTTCATTTTAGAAAGGTACATTTACTTTATTTATCTATGCTTCTTGTATTATTTCTTGATTTGGTTATGCTTTTGGAACCTTTTGTTGCTCTTAGTTATGCTTTGATGACCATTTTTGTACTATTTTGGAATGTCACCCTTTTTAATTGGTAGACGTACCATTGTATGTTATATGGATGATGTGTCATTATGTGAATCATTCGTATGCATTATCTATTTTATTTTACTTTTCAATGCTAAACATGAATCTATGTGGTTCCCATGCATTTTATATTACACACAAAAATATCTAGATCTCCTCGTTGGGTGTAGAGGAGGTAGGTTGATTAACTTAGATTTAATCAAGTCCTTATATATCTCACTAGAGATATTATTTTATATTTAAATGCATTTTTAATCACTCATTTTATATGTACTTTATTTTAATATCATGTTCTAATATGTAACATTATTTCCCACAAATTGACTAGTTGAAGATGTATAAACATGATTTACATTATTGTGCCTTGGAGGTCTTTGTCCTATAAATTAATTTTTCAATGTTGTAATATTTGATTATAATTTTTTTAAACTATAATTATCTTTGTCATACTAATAATTTGATCATGTAAATTATTTCAAGTGTAAACCCTACCTATTTTTGTTTAAACATGTAGGCACACACCCTGGAGGGAAGAAGTGTGAATAGGCTAAGTAGGGGGATTAATGATAGTGTTATAGGTTGCATCATCTCATGGAAAAATGATAGCATGGACATTATTAGATGAAAAATATTTATCACCCTCATAGATATGAGGATGATAAGGAGATTCTTTCATGTGCATAAGATATCACATTGAAACTTGACACATAGTGGTTAGTTTATGTGTTAAATCCTCTATTTGTGTATAGGTTTACTTGTTAATGGAATTCCATATAGGAGAAAGATAAAATGTGAAATAAATAATGAAACATGAAAGATATTTTAGTTTATTTAAAACATAATGTCTTCATATGTCTATGTGATTAAAGAATAATGTCTTAATTATTTTTCACATAAAAGAAAGATAACATGTTATGGAAAGAATGAAATGGGAAAGATATTTTAGTCGATTTTAAACATCATGTATTCATATGTTTATTTTATTTTTCAAATATTTTATTAGTTATTTTTCACATAGAAGAAAGATAACATGTTATAGAATATGATGAATATTGTATTTGATAGTAAGCATCATATATGCATGTATTCATATATTCTCTTAGTTCATCTTGAGTTAAACAGAATAAACATAAAAAGGAAAGTATGAGACTTTACAACAAAAAGTAAATTATTTATTTTATAATTATAATCATGATGATATGAAATAGAAGATATATGAATCTGAAATTTGATTTTTTTTAAATAAATAAAAATACAAAAGGATACAAACCCTAAGTGTGTCTAGGGTTAGGGTTTTTGAATCTAGGGTTTTCTTCATCACAATTTGAATTAGATGTAAAATAAATTAAAACCATAATATGAATTTGATTTTAATTAGCTAGGTTGTCTAAATAAAATTATTAAACTATAAGTATTCATCCCTAAATTTATTGCACAAAATTTAGATGAATGCAAGGTAGGGTTTAAAGTAATGTTTGAAGTAAGATTAGTTAACCAACTGATTTAACCTTTTAGGGGTTTTACATGTGTAATTACTTAAGTTTGGTTAAAGGGAAGAGATGTTTAAATTAGTCAAATAAATTATAGTGGTTAACTTACAAATTTTTTAATGAATTTGACCTTGATTGATATTCTAATAATAGTAATAAATAAGAAAAAACATAAACTTAGCTAAAAATAGACTGATGTAGATGATCTAGGTTCTGAAATTGGATATATGAATAGGTCTAAATATTGAAAGTAGGTTTCTAATATTCATTTTTTCACTAGATATCATTACCCAATTTAAAAAGTAGTGTCATCCATGTGTAGTGTCCAAGATGTGGCACTAATTTTATATTTGAGGGGTTATTCCTATTTTTAGGGAGCACCTATGCCTATCTATGTGTTTTATAACACTGAGACTGAAGCTTGTAGTTATATATTATACTTGAAAATATTTATTTTGTGTGAAAAAACCTAGTTCTCTTTGTAAGTGTTATATGAGCAATATTTGAGTGTGTTATTAGGATGGATTGGACATCCTCAACACCCCACTCTATATATAATTTCCTACATACCAATATGTTGAAGAGGGTTCAATTCCAATGTAGTTATCCCACTTAGTTTTTGATGTATGTGTAAGTGAATGCTAGAATGGGAGTGGCCTTGGATGACTTGAATGTGTATAAGCCTTTGAATGCTTGAAAATTGAACTTAGGGTTGATGTAGATGGTATTAAGAAGAAATTAGGGTAGAATAGAGATAATGTATCTTGATTTTACACAACTTCATCTCAGGTTTGAATAGATTTTTCATCTATTTTCCATATAATGAATAGAGGTGTATTAGAATTTTATTTATAGGGTTATGTTACTTGTGAGTATAATAAAATGAGTTTAATCCAAAAACTATCCATTGGGAAGAGTTAATACTAAGGATAGTAGTGCCTAGTTAGGGACACTAGCACCATGTGGTTGTAAAATCCCAAATGTGGCACTAATGTCTTTTTTGTAGACTACTGAGAAAGTTGGATTGGGTTTAGAGGTGATAGTTTAAGGACTAAGTATTAACTAGTTGTAAGTGAAAAAGGTCTACCAAAAGGCTATAAATACAATTCTAATGCTTTAAAATAAGTCTATGAAAATCCTAAGTATAAGGTGACTCAATAAATGCTCTTGGCATCAAATTAACACTTTTAGGTGATTACACTTTCATAGGTGTAGTAAGCAATTAAAAAATAAACTTAATAATTTTAGAGAGACAAGTGGCTTCATACATAGACTCAAGGAGTTTTTAAGCATTGATATGATACTACTAATTGTCAATATGGAGTATGAATTCATCCTTAACACTCCTCAAGATAATCAATATGGATTCTTATGATTGCTATTGAAACACATTTGAAAGATTATGTGTTGTCTATCATTTTGATAAAACTTTTTTAGTCCTCATGACAATTTTCCATAGCTTTCAAGCCATAAATTCTAATTTAATGTGGAATTTCCATATTGTATAGTTTGATACATTAAGCATTTGATATTTATCTAGTACAAAGTTAGGCAAATCCTTAGCTTCCCTTTAATAATGATACTATAACACAAGATAATGCTTAAATTTGAACCTTTTTTAAATGTGAATTTATAATCTATTTGAAAATAAAGTAAATTTCAAGTGTAAAATAATAATATCTATTCAAATTAATGCTAGACAAAACAAGAAAATTGTAAAAGATTTGAAAAAAATAAGGTGTCACAAGTGTCATAAAAATACACTAATGTAAGAAAATTTATTTTAAAAACTTTGTTTAATGTGAATTTTAAGTTTATTTGATAGTAAAGCAAATTATAAGCATAAAAATGTAATATTTTTTCAAATATATGTTTAATAATGATTAAAAAAAACAAAGTAAAATGCACTAATTTATGTGTCATAAGTGTCACATATAGAAAAACTATCTAAACACATTAATTTTAAAATGTCTTAAAACTATAACATAAGGATTCAAAAAAAAATTAACTACTTTAATGTGTCTAAAACATGCCAAAACCTAGGAATCTACTGGTCACATAACTATGACCGGTAAAACATTCACTAGGTCAAATGTCTAAACAAGGTCGACAAATCTAGAATTTTTACTTGTGAAAAGGTTGGCATGGAAAATTATAAATAAAATTCAAAATTAATTAAATTTCAAAAATTAATTTGACTAAGTCAAAAAAGAGTTTTCTTAGTGGTTTTTGAACACTAAACCACCATAGTTACAAGATTTCAATAAAATTAATGCCACCAACCCTTTTAGGAGCATAGTTAAAGACTTATATGGACAAAATAATATTTATAACCTTTTTATCTATTTTTAAAAATTCTATATATATATATATATGTAATTCTAAAATTAAATCAAAAGTACTTTCTTTTAACTTTTTGGGTTTAAAAACATGAAAAATATGGTGGGTCCACAGTTCTGTGTGGAAATTAATATTTTAATAAAGAAAATATTTATTAAATAAATCAAAAATTTCTTTACTAATATTTGGAATGGTCCAGGGAAGGAATGGCATTGTAGCATTAGCAAGGGAATTAGATCTTCTAGTTTAAGCCATAAGAGGCCTTGAAACTTTGTAAGCCTTCTTTTTTCGCATTCCAAAGCCACCCAGACCCTCAAAATCTTATTTTTGGCTCATAGTTTATTACATTAATTTGATAGGTTGGATAGAAACACCATGGAGGATAGATAAAAAATCATAGTGGCTTTACCAATCCTTCTTAGGGTTTGCAACTGGTCTAAAATGCTTCAAACTATTTTCTTAACCCTTATTAACTATAGAGAGATAAAAAAAAGTCCATGTTTTAAACATTGTATCTATATTTTATTCTCTCTTAGGACATACAAGTACATACAACAATGTCCAACTTGATTAAAAAAATCATATTTATCAAACAAATTATTTAGAGGCTTTATAGAAGTTTTAGGAGGTTCAAAACTTATTTTTGATAGATTTAAATAGCATAATAGCACCAAAGATAATTTGTAACTAATATTTATTAGATGTATTAAAGTAGGAGGTCATACCATAGGTCGTACAATGCCTTTACAAGCTAAAAAAACTTGAAACTAATTCTAAGATAATCCACCACTTTCTTTTCAAATAATTCTACCCCATTCGCTTTGATTCCTTGATAGAATACATAAAGTAATATATATGCAATATCTAGAGTGAAAATAAGTAGGCAAAGCACATATAACATAGATGAAAAATGACATAAGAAATAATGTGGGAAAATATCAAAAGGTAAAAATCCCACAAAATGATATTCATTAATTAAGAAACTTTTACCCCCATACACACTTCTTACTTCTCACTTCCTTTCAATCATGCATTCACAAAACTCTTTAATCACCCAAGTTTATTCAAATGTCATAAGTTTGTAAACAGTAGGGGTAAAACCATATTTATAGTGAAAAGTGAAGGAAGATGATAGTTGTAACCAATGGATCCATCCATCCTAAGAATATTTTAAATAACTGATAGGTAATAAACAATTTATGTTTTATATTTATTTACATCAGGTTTTTAACCCATGTTAATAAATAATAAATCATTATTACCTAAAATATACTGAGGGTATATAATAGCCCCACTTAGATATTAAATGTTTTTAAAAAATTCCAAGTGGTCACCCATGTATCTAGTTTATATTCTATACCAGACACCTATATTTAAATCACATAGTAGAATTGACACAATAATCCAAATTTGATGCAAGCATTCAAGGATCCAAAATGTAAATTTCTAGAATCTGATGATTGTTCTAGGATCCTGATTCAGTCCACCTCTAGCCTATTTCATCCTAGATCTACATGTGCATAGTAAATTAGCTAAGTAATCTTATTTCTAATTTATTTCAATATCAAACAATAGTTTTACTTTCCATTTTTATCATACATTAGTATTATAAATTCATAACATTATTTATTTATGTTTTTAAATTAACCTATTATATATATTTTAATTACCTTTGTGCTTATTCATTTAAGACAACCTTATATTATTATTTTAACCTTTTTAGAATTAACAGATTGTAAATCATATGTTTGTTAAAGAGGTAAATATAATAAATCAAGGTAATAATATGTATTAAATATAACCACTAATGTGTTATATAGTTGACTAACTTTGACTTTTCTAAAAATATTAATAAATATTGCATGTAAGAACTTAGTTGGAAAATAACTAAGATAGATGATCTAGGTGATGAAAACTAAGGTGGAAACTCATCTGAATGTCATAAATTAGATCTCCATATCATAACCCCTCCTAGATAGTGGTGTCATAATCAGATAATAGTGCCATTATTGGAAATGTGGTGGTAGTGTCCTGATATTAGTGATAGTGTCTTTTATGCAAGACTATCTTGAGCTTATGGGTGCACCATGTCTAGATATTTAAGGTATGTTCCTATGTGCACAAGTTTTTAAACCATGTATTTTCTCCTTATTTTTTTAACAAACCCTAATCCTCTATATATCTAGGGCATCCAATTGACATGAGTTGAATGTGTTTTTGTTATTATTGTATGTTGGACATACTTGACACCTCATTATGAAGAGAGTTGGCTACATACCAATACTCTGAGGAGGGATCAATCCTAATTCATTTCTCCCCATATAACTAATGATAAAAGTGCAAGTGAAACTAGTATGATAATATCCTTAAATGCCTTTAATGTTCTTGAGACTAGAAATCTAGGTAATCTAAGTTGAGGACTATTGTAGATGGTAATATGCATGACTAGGGGAGGATAAGAATTCATAACCTTAATTATTCATAACTTGTTCTAAGTTTAAATTTATATTTTGCAAATTATTTCCATTTAGTGGTTAGAGGGATAAAATTCATGTATTTTTACTATTATAATGCTTATGTGGGTGATAAAAGAGGTCTAGGCCAACCCTAAGAGGTTTTTGTTTTAAAAAAATATTCATTTGAGAAAAATAAAGGTAAAAGACACTAGCACCATTTTTTAGACACTAGAGGAATGTTACGCTAGTGTCCTTATTATGGCATTAGTGCCTAGCTTGTATAACACTAGGCATAAAAGGCCATAATCAAAAAATGAGAATCTAAAACTGCGTTAGGGATGCCTATAGCCTGTATGAAGGCTAGATAAATGTGATAATAGGATCTAGGATAGTCTATGGCTAAACTAGGGATAAGTAGTCTCAACTAGCACTCTTATTGCTAAAATACCACTTCTGGGTGATTACATCCCCCCTTTATTTTATAAATGCAACTAAGTAAAATGATTAGGATAAAGGAAAAATAAGTGTAACTAGACTTACCTAAGAGGTGAAGCTTGTAAAGATGAGTTTGAGTATGTGAAGTTGGGTCTGAGTATGTTAAACATGCTCTAATACATGTTCTATAAGTGAAATATGCATAAATTAGTTCTTATTTAAGATATATCAAAAGTAAAATACTAAACTGAGTAAAGAAGTAAACTGATTAAAACTAGGTAAAGAGATAAGAGAGAGGAAAGGAATTAATACACCTCACTAGTTATGTGAACCAATGCATAAACCTAGTGACAAATTGTGTGCATATATAGTGATCAATATGTGAATAACTTTTATTTAGCTAATATCTTACTCAATCCTCATGTGTGGATGGCTCAATAAATCAATTTGGTTTTGATTCCATCATTGCCCACCCTTGTTTGGTGGATCATGACCTATGAATAGATTAGATTTGATTAATGATGTGTCCAAAACTCTCATGTAGATGACTCAAGAACTCAATTAATCTATGACTCCATCGTTTCCCACCCATGTGTATTATATGCATCTAAAACTAAAACTACATGAAGTAACTATAAATGTCTAACTAGGTATGTCAGCTCTACAGCCACTCAAGTACATTAGGTGACTCTAGGCCACTCAGGAATGCCAACCACTAAAAATGGATTATGGCATAAAAATGATGTTTAAACTCAAATATGATATCTAATGTATATAGCATAGAGAATGATATGCAATTTTTCATTTCATCTAATCATCTGATGTGTAAATAGCATATAGAAATAATGTACCACACACATGCCCCCAAATCTTAAATTTAAGGTTATAGATTTTGGACTGAGTTGTAATAATCTATATCTAGGTATCTAAACTAAATATGGGAATGATCATGTCATGCAGAGGCCCCAAATATGTTTAAACTAGTATGACTATAAGCAAAATTGATAAATCTATAATTGAACCTGTGCAAACCTATACTATACCTATTATACTTATTTGGGCAATCTAAGTTTTTCTAAAACTAAGGCTATTATACAATAGTGCATTGTCTTAGATGGTATCACCATTATTATAAATATGGCACTAGTGTCCTTCTAGTTTGATCTATGTCTAATTGTATGGCTCTTTGTGTCACTATTTTCCCATTGTGTTTATGTAAGTTTAATTTTCTATAATTTGAGCCTGTGTGATGAAAAATGTACTATGAGTGAAATATATGATTTTGGTCTCTATGAAAAACCTATTTTAATTCCCCCTCTTTTTATGTACGTTTTTGAACATGTGCAAGAACTATCCTTAAAAATAAAAAACTCTACAAGATGTGTGTTAATTAGAGTAATATTATATGATAACTTCATAATAATTCAATATAATGTGCATAAAATATAAGCTAATATGATAATAAATTTGTAATGTAATATGTATGTCATGTATATAATTGAAAAGGGTGTCAAGATAGATATAAAAATGTATGTAATAGTAAATTTGATTAATAACTATGTAGATACATAGGGGATGGGGCATGATGTTGATCATGGAACCCAAGTAAGAAGGGGAGATGCATGAGGTCATTCATGGCATCTAAAATTGGAGTATGTAAGAAGCAAAGACAAGTTTCAAGGCTATGATGTATATAAGAAGCATACATACCAAATATATGATACATGAAATATAGGTCAAAGCATCACAATACAAGGGACATGGGCACACATCACTAAATTTGAAAAAAAAAAAACATACAAGGTCATGTTCAAATGTCTACATACGTAGTAATTAATAAATTTATATTAGAGCCACATATAAGGACATGTTTAAATGTCCACATACATAATTATGAAGGCACACATGAGAACATGAGCACATATCCAAAGCATACATATTATGAAATAAAAGTGGCATAGAACCAAAGAATAATGGCATATTCAAATGCCCTAGAATATAAGATGCATATAGATAAAATCATGTCTAATACTAATAAAGATATAAATGAAATTATTCATGAATATGTAATGCAAATATATGTAAGAGCTATGATGTACATATATTGAGTCTAAAGTAGTAATAGCTGGAAAAAAATATGGGCAAGTGTAACATGATCAATATCAAGACATAAAAATACTAAAGTTATTATGTGAAGTATATAAAGATAGACCCTGGGAATTGAAACTATGTATAGGGTGCCCCCAAGTGGGATAATGTGTCATGTGAAGACATATGTATTAGTGTATATGCCCCAAGTGGGTAGATAATAACAAATATTGATTAGTGTAGTGGACCTAAGCCCTATAATAATCTATAATCATTAAACAATAATAAGTGAAGCATGTACGTATGATAAAATTGATTGTACTAAGATGGATAGAATATTTATTATCTAGAAAATATAATAAAGGAAACATAAAGATCTATATAATATGTAATTTTATGTTTTTGAGTAAGATTTGAATGTTTTTGTGTTTTTGACATTTTATATATATATTTTTATTTTATAGATATAATCTTTGTAAAAACAACATGAAAATGAATTATGTACAAGGAATAAGAGAGAAATAAAGTATGTACAATAAAAGGGAAACAATACTAACCAATGATTCTCATGGGAGACTCATTATTAATGTGGCATGTGTCAAATAAATGAACCATAATCATGAATGCAATGTAAAATTGTAACTGTAGTCCCATTATCTATTATACTAAGTGATCTATGTATGGTCCTACCTGTGGAGTGGTGCTAGGAATCTATGTTACTAAATGTGGTGTATTTTGATCTATAGGGGTTTTAGGTACCCATATAATAGAAGAATATTATAGGTGGCATAGGTTCCCTATGTAGAGAACCTTGATAACCTAATAAGATAAATCTTAGTATAAAATGAGTAGAGAGAGGCCCTATAAAATCTATAACATATATCTTATGTAGGGTTCTCTCTAATAATGGTATCTATGCGAGAGTATGTATATGTGGAAACATTGTAGGAGTAGACCTAACCTTCATTGGTGCCTCTACTAAACTCTTTGGTGTACTAATAATAAATGTGCTAGGACTTTTAACTGATAATTTTGTTATAATTAATAACTATGTTATAATTGGAAACTATGATGCAACTACTTGTGGGATAGGTAGAGGATATTCACATGGAAGAGCCTTAACTATGACCACCTAATTTACATGTATATATTTTAGGAACATATTCATTATGGATGGTATGACTCATAGTTTTTGTATCCATGGACTACTTAGTAATATGTCAAATACACATGCACTAGGAACTACTAAGAATCTAGTGGCTACATGTACTAGTCTAACCTATAGTGTAAGTATAATCTCCTTGATGGAGCTTTGAACATGGCCACTAAAACAACTAATAATTTTATTTATATTATATATATCCTACTCAAAATACCCCAAATTTTGTATAAGTTTTATAATTCACATGTTAATGCTTGACCCATTATCAACCATAACACTCTAGATAGGATGATGATCTATGTAAGATCATACAAAGAGTGCATACAGATATATATCATCATCAATAATCTCGTGATATAATAAAATTATGAGTGGTATAAATGGAAATATATTGTGATACACACCAATTATATTATTTAATGGGTGTGCCTCTTTTTTAGTAGTGTGATATGAAGCTAGTAGTGGATGTGCCTGATATGTGTAGTGAACACCTAAAGTGCTTGTTACCTTATTTATTGTGTGATTTAAAAGAAGATATTATAATATTTTAAATGCATTATCTTCCATTTATTATAATTTGTTTGCCTCTGTGGGTGTGTCAACATAAATAATGTTAACCTCAATCAAATATTATAACTTATGTTTTAGGCTGATTTATATGTTTATTGTATGGCCTAGTGCCCTGTGATACTCCCAGAATGCATTGGAATCATAATTCCTTGGAATATTTTGTGTCATATAAACCTTTTTCATGGGAGGGATATATTACATTAAATTATATGAGATATTTTAAAACATGTGTTGGAAATTTTAGAAGGTTGGTGAAAATTCTGCATGGAGGATCTGATAAAACCAAGCAAGGAGATGGATCTGAAGCTGCATTAACTATGGCCTTTAGATCACTCTTATTTTTAGTTGTCTATACCTTATGTGGATGTTTTATATAAATATTAATGTTTTATTATGATCCAATTATATATTTTAGTTTTCCCATTGAGAGAAGCTTGACTCCTCTTTTTTTAATTGTATGGCATAAATCTATGAAGGTTGGAAACTTCTTAAACAAGATAGTTTCATGTAATGCTGGTAGAAGACTCTATTTGAATATGTCCTATAGATATTTATCTATCATGGATATAATTAATATAGTTAATATATTATCATATCATAACATGTATTTTATAATAACTCATTTTATTTCAATTTCAATTATGCAACATGAGCATATGAGATCTTGTCATTGATGTTTAGGGAGAAGCATGATGAAAACATGTCCACCAGAGGATTGAATGTGGAAATGTGTTTATTTGGATATCATACAACCATTTTAAGTAATAATCCTTTAAACTCCATAGGAATAACTTAGTTAAGAGACAATTATTAGACATGTAGTCCAAACATGCTACATGAAAATATTAGATATGGTGTTTTGGGTCATCCTTACCATCATACAATGTAAGCTTAGGTGACAAATCTGGATGGCAAAGGATTTTCCACTATGTGATGCTCCAAAGGTATATGTAAGAGAACATTAGAATCCAAGGCATGTTATGGCCTATTGGTTCCCTTCTTAAGATGTAACACCTTATCCTATAGAGTATGAAACTCATGCATAAGGGATTATGCATATCAAGAGGAGGAACTAGATATAGGAAGTGTATCTATCACTAAAGGTTTTTTGGTTATAATTGTTGGTTATGTTAGTTGAGTTAACCCTAGTGTAGGTGTAATAATTTTATTAGTTTGGGGATTTGAATATTAGCCATTATTTTATTTCTAAAGTTTTTTGTGAATGATATTGATAAGGTCATCTTGCATATCTGAATGTTTGGAAAAAAATCTTACAATTGTCTATTATCAGTTTCATCAAATTGGTTATTGAATTATGCCATTATAGGTTGGGGAGTAGGAAAACAAATTGTTGTATATTTTGAATCTTTAAATAAATTTAATATAGGAAAGATTCCAAAAAATAAATATTAAAACATATCTAAGATTTTGGCATTAATATATAAGCATAGACACAAAAAGGATAAAAACCTTAAGAGCATATAGGGTTAGGGTTTGAGAAATGTTCAAAATAAGTTAGGTTCACCAATTTTTTTAACCTTTTAAGACTTAATAGGTGTAAATACTATGTCTGTTAAAGAGCTAATTATACTAAATCTAGGTAATGATATGTAGTAAATACATCCACTAATTTATTATAGAATTAACTAGATTTAACTTTTATAAAAATAGTAATAAATAGTGCAAGTAACAACTTGAATATAAAATAATTGAAAAAAATGATATGGTTTTTATAAACTATGGTGTAATATAGTTTGAATTTCATAAACTAGATCTCAATATTAGAACCCTTCTTGCTAGTAGATCCACAATTGGACAATAACACCATTATTGGAAATATGGCGATAGTGTCTTGATATTGGTTGAAGTGTCTTCTATATAGGATTATCCTGAGTTTCTAGGTGCACTTATGTCTATGTATTTGAGGTTTATTCTTATGTGTATGACTCCTGAAACACTATATTTTTCCTATTATGAATAATTTTGTGAATAAACCCTAATCTTCCATATAGACAGGGCATCTAATTGACATAAGATGAAAGTGTGTTTGTTATTAGGGTAGGTTGGGCATCCTCAACACCTCACTATGAAGAGAGTTACCTACATACAAATACTCCAAGGAGGGATCAATCCTGATGTATTTCTCCCTACCTAAGTTCTAGTGCAAGTACAAGTGAAGCTAGTATGATAGTGGCCTTGAGTGCCTTGAATGTTATAAAGACTAGAATTATGTTTAATATGAGCTTAAAATTGTTATATATCATAGTATGTAAAAGTAGGGAAGAATAGGAATTTCTAACCTTAAATGTGTATAATTTATTTTGATTTTAAATGTTTATTTTACATCTGATTTCCATCTATTGGTTAGAGGGCTAAAATTCATCAATTTATACTATTTTGATGCTTGTACAGGTGATAAAAGAGGTCTAGGCTAACCTTATGAGGTTCTAGTTTTGAAAATATATTTTTTGGGGAAAGAAAGGTAAAGGAAATTAGCCCCATTTATAAGATACTAGAACCATGTGGATCTTGCATCCTTATTATCATTATAGTGTCTAGCATGTCTAACACTATGCACAAAGGGTCAGGATCAAGAAATGAGGGTATGAGATTACTTTAGGGCTGACTAAGGATGTTTGTGGCCTATACAAAGGTTGGATAAGTGTGATATTAGGATATATAATAGGTCTAAAGATAATCTATGGATAGTTAGTCTCAAGTATCACTCTTATCACTCAAATACCATGCTTGGGTGATTATAATTATATTGACCCATCTCAAGTTAGGGTTAAACAATATTATTTCAATGGATTTAACCTTCCTAATTTTTTATATTTCACCTATGATAATTCCCTAATTTTTCCCTAACCTACTCATTATCATAGTAAAATTATATCTAGATAATCAAATCAATATTATTTCCTTTTAGATGATTCTATCAAACTTAGAAGCCTACAAAGTTTTGAAGATGTCTAAATCTTATGAACTTGTCCATGTGCTAAGAGACACTCATTTTTTAAATTTAAATCATATTATTGGTTAGTCTATACATTTTAAATGTTGGTGGCATGATAAATTACCCAAAGAGTCTCATATAAATACACAATATGTCTAATCTTATTTCATGGTATAACATTGTCAAGAAATCATTAAGCAAGCCTACTCTAATACTTACACATTTAAATGGACTACCCTAAGATTCATAATTTATAAAATAATAATAATTTTTAGGCCTTATCTAATTCTAAAGAACCTAAACCAAGCCAATTTTTTAATTTTTAAGTGTTAAGACCTACATTATAGGTTGCATTCATAAAATGAGCACTATTTCACACATAAACCTTATGGGGAGAACTAGGTGCAGTTTGAATTCCATATTTATATTATTAGATAGGTAGGAATGACTTATCCATTTATTTGGGACTAATAAAGTCAATATAAAACTACATATTTTCAATGTTATTTAAGGTTAACATAGTGTCAAAAATGGGGCTAGGGTTTTAAAGAAAAGGAGAAAAGTTTTTGAATTTTTGCACACAATAAGCATCTTATATCACATAGTAATAAATATTTCAAGCAAGCATAGTATCCTATGACAAATTACTGAGGAAAATATTTACACGATCAATCTAGAAATAAAAAACACCTACATTATATTATATCACCCAAATTCATATAGATTCATCAAGGAATATTTATATACACCTATTCCTGATTTGTGTGACTTATAATACATTTTCTATCATTTTTTTTAATTGCACATAGTATTAGACCTTCACATAATAATATTACACTAAGTATATAAATCTCCTGTATTATATCTATTTATAGTAAGTATAATTAGAAATCAAACTCCATGTTTAAATTTATATCGATGTTTTATTAAAAAAGATTAACTATTTGAATTAGTGCAAAATTTATATCTTTTTAAGCCACATTAATAAAAAAATTAAAACACCCACGTATGTAGATGTGTTCTCAATAGTTATCCACTAGTATGTATATGACATGTTTAGATTTTGACACTTTAAAACAAGTAACTTTGACCTTGTTTTGGTGTGTAGACTAAGATTAGTGGCTAGTCATTTGAAGGTTTTTTAGATTTGGATTATATAGGACAGTGCATCAAGGAATTACAGATGTATTCCTCTATGTGCAACTATTTTGAAAGTGATATTCAAGTTAGTGATAGAGTGTAATAGGATTAGGATTAATAATTTTATATAATTTAATATTTTGGTAATTTTCATCCATAAACAACATGCAAATTTTGTGGTCCAATATATAAAAATTATATAATATTTCAATACTTTCATTTGCACTCAATTTATATCCACACTCCTTAAAAATAGGGTCTTAGAAATAAAACTAAAATGTTTTAATTTTTTAAATCAACACTCTTGTCTTTCACAAATGTGACTATGCAAAATAAATAGAATACTCATGAACCATCTTATCACTTAATAAAAAGACTGAAGAAATCACTTGAGGTATATTGGGAGATCATTAAAAATACCATTATTAGAAATTAATATAAATATTATAAAGTGAATTTAAAAATGCATACAAACCCTAGCTACACTTAAATATAAATAAGCAAAAATTAACAATCACACAACACATATATTAAAATTTACTTTAATTACTCATTATAAAACCAAATAACATAATTTCATTACATTGAATCCATGACTAATAAGGAGTAAGCTTTCATTCATACAAAATATTACAATATTTTTAAAGAGACTTAGTCTATTATGATCTAAATACCAAGATTATTCCTAAAATAAAGAGTTGGAAAATATTTTGTATCAATTGAGAGGTTAAAGGGTGTATTTTTTAGTTCCTTATACCCCTTTTCTCTCTACCAACAATTGCTTCTTATGATCTACATGTCACTCTTCTGAATTATTTTAAAACTAGTGTCCACATTTCTTTCTTATATATATTTAAGAAAATATTCATTTAATTCATCTCAAAATGCTTCTAAATAAAATCAATCCCTAATTATCAATTAGTTAGGTATCTATTCTCAAGTCACATGGAATTTTTCACACTTCGTCTTCAATAGAGTTTCTTGTGCAAGAATGGATAAATTTTCTATCATTATACACACTACATAGACTTAAGAGTGATTATGCATGGATGATGACCACACTTAGTCATTTATTTTTAACTTATCCTTATACACAAAATATAAGTCAATAAAATGCTTATATAATTTTTATCCAGCACTCATTGATAAAATAGATATCTCTTCATACCATTAAAAAAATTTATCTTTTCCCTAATAAGTTGTGTACACAAGGAACGCTATAATTTTCTAGGTATGTACATGTTTTTAGTATTTAAGACATGAAAATACATCCAACTCGTGAATATGATCACCATTTATGATCATTAAAATTATGGATTAATTATTGAAATGACTTGTATGATCAAAATTTAAGCATCATATATATAACATTTTTATATGTATTAACTTATAAATTTAAATTTAATTAATTTTATAGTTATAATTTATAAATTATATTACATATAAATGAAATATTAATGAAATGGAAACATGTTTAAAATAAATTACAAATTTTCTAACATTTATGTTTATTTAACTTTTATTACTTTGATTTTTTTTCTTGAATTTTCTTATAATTATAACTCATAAATATTCTTAATTTTAGTAGTAAGAACTTAAAAATTAATGTAAATTTGACAAGTAGTGTTATAAATTAAAAATTTGGAATGAATTTGGAAATTGGAAACAATTTCATATAGTGTCACATGTAGATTTATTTCATCATTCATAAGTATAAGTCTTCTTTGATTTTTTAGATACTAAAAACCATGAGTAAAAAGATATTTTTTTGTATTTAATTCCTTCTACATGTTTTAATTAATTTTATATTTATTTAATTTTTTTGTAAACGCTCAATTTAATCATTAAGTGCTTGAAAAAATTTAATCTTTACATCCTTTCTTAGTCCATTCATCCTTATGTTAACTTGAAATATCTTTGAGAGACTTCACTATTCTAATCACTACCTTGAAAATATTGATAACATAAATTAGGCATCCCTATTCTACTTATAGGTTCCCTTTAGACAAATCCTAATAGTCTTTATCTTTATGGGATAAGGTTACACTAGGCAAATGGGATCACAACCTAGCCTTGCCATTAGTGCAACCTTATCTCCCAAGCTCCAATGGTGAATTTTTAGATTTTATAAATTTCATATTAACTCTCCTGCACTTATATCATGTTTGGTAATTATAAATATTCCAAATATTGCTCTATGTAATAACATCAATAACATATTGATGTAGGTTTTATACACACCCCCAAAGTTTCTTACAAGGTTTACATTAACATTTTAGGATCAGTGAACGTAATCACTCCAAGGCATGAATTGTAAGGTATTCAATTTTATAACAACCTATTGGTGGAATAGTGGTTAAGTGACACAAATTTTTTACCATAGGTGAAGTGGATATGGGTGAACCTATATATACTTGGATTTAATGGAAGGATTATGATTTATAACTAATGTGGGAAGGATTATAAAATAAATTTCAAAAAGAGGGAAAATTAAGGTAGGGAAGGAAGGTCTTTGGAAGTTCAAGGATAAAGCCTTTCAAGACTAGTATTTGAGCTCAATTAGGATAGGGTATCTAGACCAATACTTGTTGCATGTTGTTGTAGCATAAAAATAATAAAATATAGTTAATGATTCAAATGGAACAAGAACACAATATACTCAAATAGGGAGAAATTAAAGGTTGCCTAATTGCCAGATTGTTATTGCACATCTATAAGAGGATTATAATAATCATGAAAAAGATTTCCAATTAATTTATAGATAAAAATGAAAGACTATATTTAAACTAGATGACTCATACATAATTTTAAACACTAATATACCAAAATTATATAATGTTTAATAAATCCATATAATTGGAAAAGAATAAATATTTCCACATTAAGACCAAGTCTAGAAAAATGTTTTTGAATTTCCTATTAATCTTAATAGCCAAAATTCTCCTCCCTTTATGACCAGGAGATTACATATATTAATGATATTGGGATGTGGAAAGCCTCATCTCTCCAAACTTTTCCTATTAAGTCCAAAAATAGAACTTTAATTTCAAAACCCATGTAAGGATGCATGTTACAATGATAACAGTCAAAATAGACTTTCTAGCCAGAAATAAATTATGCATGTAAAATAATAGATGGGGAACTAAAGTCCCACTTTGAAAACAATCATGAAAATACATAATTATTCCAAATTTAGAATATTGAAACTATGTCGCTAATTTAATTAGTTGATGAAAACACTATAGTTACAAGTATACTATAAACTAAGGGCTCTATGAAGTTGGGGGCACTAACTACTAGTTGTATGCATTTTAGACCTAGAAGCTACCTACTTTTCCTTCAAAACTTCACCCAGTGCATAGTTGTATCAAAATCTTTATCTATGACCTCAAAACTCAATATTTTTTGTCTTCAAAACCTTGATAACTTCAACCATTATCCTATCTTGTTATGCATCTCTACTTTTAAACTTAACCATTAGGGATTTAGCTCTTGTTATCCTTTTTTTTTCTAAACTCACCAACTAGATCACTTCCTCATTGGTTCTATATACTTCACCTTTGACACTTATTTTTTGAATTATTCCACAACTAAGTGGAGAATGTTGTCAAAATTAGGTTGATATCTAGGTGATCACTCTAGTTACCCACATATCAACCAAAATTATTAATTCTTCAACTTTATGATTTAGAATAAAACCTAACAACTTATTCATTTATATATGTCAATTTAGTGAGGCATCCATTTTATAAATAACATAATTAAGGCACCAAGAAGTGTACATGTTGGTAATTAAATTTAGCTAATCAAAGGCATTGATTCTAGAACACTAGATTATGAAGTTCAATCTTCTTTATTTGTCCTTCATCTTGTTCTATAATGTAACCATCTCTACTCCATGGGCCTGATTTGCTTCCCTAGATATTCTAATACTGAGCAAGATGTTTTAAATCATTATATTTGTACTTTGTACCTTAGCTATTACCTCCTAAGGAGTTTGTATTATATTCATTTGTTTCCATTTCTTCAAGGCCTCCTTGGTGATTTGGTGTATTTTTTTTAGTTTTAACATTTTAGAATCAACAATAGTATTAAAATACAAAATGTAATCTATAGGGTCATTATAGTTTCTCTTGGGTCTTTTGGCTAGTGGAAACAAATTCCCTCTTTTTTCAAACTCTATCTCTACCTTTGTCTATGCATTTATCATTTTCCTCTTCCTCACTCTTTTTATGGTCTCACTCTCTTTTTCAAACCTTGTAGAAACTATGGAAAGTTCATATATGACTAGATTTTGTCTTTCATCCTACACATTTTACATCCCCCTTTCCTATTGAGTTACTGTTAATTCACCTATTTATTTTCCTTGGGTAAGTTCTAAAGATGTAGATGGTCAAGAGGTCATATGTGTGTAAGTGGTTATTGAAAGAGATATGGTTGTCATTGAGGCACTAATTTGTATGGGATATTGGGGAATATTCCATCCCACCACTTGCCATGGAGAGGCTTCCTTTACTGGTATCACCTTTATAAATAATTTTGTCAACCCTATGGTTATTTTCATAGTCATAGTTTCTTTTGGCAAAGCTAGTGGCTTGGGCATAGGAAGCTCTAGCTAGGTTACCTTCCTTCTTAGGGTTGGTGGCTTATTAAAAAAGGACATTGTAACCAAATTATCAAAATGGACCATTTTAGGAATCCTTATCAATTTTGGTGTGTCAGAATATGTACTAGTAATAGTGAAAGTGAAATATGTAATAGTAGGCATTATTGTACATAGAATTATAATTGGAATTTTTGTAGTATGTACTAAATAAATAAAGGAAGAAAATACCTCAAAGATATTCTATGTTTATTATAGGGTGAGCCTAACCAAGGTGTCTCCTCCTTCCTATCTTAAAACCAATTTTTTTTCTTTCTCCAGCTCAGATTCTTCATCATTTGGATAGGCTATCCCTATCTCTTAGTCTTATTATTTTGATGTATAGTAGACCAGAGATATTAATTACTTTTGTTCATCCTCTTCTTCTACTTTAATGGTATCTTATTTGTCTTTTTTCTCTTCTTTGACAACTTATTCAATGATAGCAAGAAAAAAATGTGACCTCTCTTTCAACATTGTACCCAAGGAAGGATCAAGGGAATCTTTGTCATTCCTATGGTAAGTGAAGATAGGTGGAGTGGATGGTGGATGGGATGGTTTAGGGGTGGTGAGAACAATTGTGGTATGAGGTGGAGAGGTATGTAATGAAGTGGAGGGTATGGAGAGAATGAGGTTTACATAAAGAGACATATGATATTTAGGATATCCAAGGGATTTGAAACTAAACCAAAAAATGATTGAAATAACTCTAGAAAACATACTTGTGGAATAGAGATGAGAAGAGTCAAAGGAGTCATCACAAAATTGCTCTTACTTTAAATAAATGAGTTAAATGATGGCTTCTCCATGGTTATTTTTTTACCCAAGACTTGCTCTTATGAGGTTGTGGAAGTGGAAGAAATATGCGGACCAGTAACTCCTATCAAAATTTCCTTCCTAAGATGGGTCCATTTAACTTATAGACTGGTTTCCACTTTGTTGGCTTATGCTTCTAAGGATAGAGGTTGATCTAGTTTTTTATAACCTTTTAGTGGAGATGGAGGCCATTATTGACTCCATACATTCTAAGATTCCTCCTTTATGGCCTTTAGATTTTA
Organism: Torreya grandis; assembly: GCA_037957365.1. Lineage (NCBI taxonomy): Eukaryota > Viridiplantae > Streptophyta > Pinopsida > Cupressales > Taxaceae > Torreya > Torreya grandis. Next base: position 438,364 of record JARHVA010003473.1, on the reverse strand, counting down.
TCATAGAGCCTATGCCAATATCATTGATATCTTCTTATCTTTCATCCTTATCCATACCTAAGAGTCATCTAAGGCATTCAAGGAAACCTAATCATGTCCATAGGTTTGGTGACCATAAGAAACATGAACTTTCTTATTTTTTGTGATGGTCTTCATATAACCCCTTATCCTTTTCCCGGGGTCCCATTCTTTGAATGATGCTAGCTGTAAATTATATGTTGTCCTATGTTTTCTAGCTTATATAAAATGTGACCTAGTCACATACTAGTGTTGTCCAATATTATAGAGTGTTTTGATGTAATAGGCCAAGTGTTTATATCCTATTTTTTCATCAATGTTATTGAATACTTGACAAGATATATATTGTTCTACAATGTGATCAAGAACACAATGATGTATAAATAAAGGGGCAGTCCTAGTACCCTCCACTCAAATGATAGTCATGTCTAGGTACAACTAGTAATCACCCATTTTTTTGAGTGTCCTTGTTATGTTTTTAGATAATCTATGCATTGGGGTGACCTACATTTCTTTGTATATGAGGGTATAACTCATTGTTTATTATTTTAATGCCATTTTTATACCTATGAATAAACATGAAGGATAAATATTGTTTGACCCTATTCCCCAAATACTCTTTTTATGGTTTCCAATCTTGGCCATAGGGCTTATATATAGTAGACATGACCATATCTAGTAGATAAAACCTCATGTAAAATTTTCCATCTTTGGGTATCCTATCAAGGTAGATTATTTATGATTTTAGCCTTACACATATAATCTCTCCTAGGGATACCAACTTGTTAGTGGTCAATAATATGTCTAGTAGTGGCACCTATTCAACCTAAACATCGACAATGTTTAAGAATATATACAATTTTTTTAATAGTGCCATTGCACTGGTAATTCTAGATCTGAACTTAATAATATAATTAGTGGAAATTCCCCTTTTAGGATTTAATCTTTGGCCTTTTTAAATCCATTTCTTTAGTTTCCTATCCATAGTATTGTGCTCAAACCAGACATTGGTTAAGACTTAATTATAGGTAGTTTTGGGGAGAGGAAGCCTATGGTACCTTTCAAACTCCCTCCTTGATATGTAGGTAGAGGAAATCTAGACCTTCCTCACATGTATGATATTTCCTATAGTGGTCCCATTTATGAATAGAACCTTTAAGAGGCTAATTCATGGCACTACTTCTTATTTGGCTATAGCCTAGTGGAGGCTATGTTACTTTATAAGGAGTAAATCATCAATGTAATGATTAGTTCTTATTTGTTCACAGCCTGGTGGAGGCCATGTTTTTTGATTTGGAGTAAATCATAAATGTAATGTTTAGCTTTAGGGGAGAGTTTGTACTCTATAAAGTAGGATAGAATTAAATTAACCTCCTCCCAAAGTACCAAATAGTGAGAAAACTTGAAATTTAGAGTGTTCTTTCCAAACACTATATCTCTATATTTTTTTATCCCATAAATGTGAATGGGGATGGGACTAAAGTATTACATTATTTTTATGAAGAAGCTATTATTATCACTTATTTTCTATACCTCCTACAAGGTTATAAGTTGGTTCATTTAGTGTTTAGTGATTGAATAAAACTAGGGCTCAATGGAAGCTTAAGAAGTTTGAGAATATAATCATTTAATGATTAGAGTAATAGCAAAGTGAATCTAATGCTCATAGATTTTTCATATATCATTCATAGGATTATGTATGACTGTATTTATGAACTATTAATGTTGATAATTAACTCTTTCCTTTAATTCTCATTTTAATTTAAATATTCTAGTTAACTTTGGTGAATGACCCTTATTTATCAAGAGCAATCTTTCATTAATTCTTCATGTCTAGTCATCACTTTAAGAAAATTTCCCACCCTCTATTTACTTGCTTCTTTTCCATGTTGTCAAACATTATTTTTTATTTTTTGACCTTATTTTTCCCTAGATAGTTACATGTGTTATGCTCTTTTTAACTCAACCCTTTGAATTTATTCATTGTGTTTAGGAGTTCCCATACCAATGAGTCAATGTGATCAAGCCACATGGCATGATCTCATAGAACTAGAATCATGGAAGCTTTGGGGATTAAATTAGCATTCCTTTTAGTGAAAATATTTCCATGATCATGGGCCAACATGATCAAGACACATAGAGTGATCTTTGAGTCTTAGAGACTCAAGAACTTAGAGAATTGGATTAGCAACCAAAAGATTATTTAACTTCATGACAATTAAAATTAATAAAAATATGCCACACATGAACAAATCAAAATCTTAAAATTTTGAGAGCTCAATATATTAAATTTTAGACTGAATAACCATTCAACCTTCTTGTAGTGGTGATTTAATGTGATTGAGACATGTGGATTGATCACAAAGGCCTAGAAACTCAGAAGTTTGGGAGTTTAAATGAACATAGAACTATTAAGTTTACTAGTGAACAAGTGAAATTCACATAGTTCTAATTTAGCGTGAATATGCCACAAGGCATGTTTGTAGAGCTTTGGATGCTTGAGGGGTTTGAAATACTTAACCTTTTGTAGCAACAAAAAATCTTGAATGATGTGATAGAAATATGTGTCATAACTACACGAAATATTTATTATGAACCCAATTAGATGAAATCGATGGTATTCAACCTTTAATCCTACAATCAACACACACACACACACACACACACACACACACACACACACACACACACACACACACACACACACACACACACACACACACATACTAGGATAAGAAAGATTAGATTTAGTAGTCTATAAATCATGTTAAAGTAAACATTATGGACGATCCAAGGTTTAATATGATATAAGATAGTAATTCAATCTTAGATTATTATAATTATCATTTGGGAAATGTTGTATTTTGTAAAAATAATTTTTTTGATAAATATGCACGATACCCTAATCACATATATTTAAAATCATAGTTCCCTAGGTAGGGGTTTTTAAACAATAAACCCTTGTTTTCAAAAAAATTAAAATCAGGTGTGTGTGTGTGTGTGTGTGTGTGTGTGTGTGTGTGTGTGTGTGTGTGTGTGTGTGTGTGTGTGTGTGTGTGTGTGTGTGTGTGTGTGTGTGTGTGTGTGTGTGTGTGTGTGTGTGTGTGTGTGTGTGTGTGTGTGTGTGTGTGTGTGTGTGTGTGTGTGTGTTATAGTGTATTAGGGAACAACAAATGGAGACTCATAAGGGAAAATACTTCTAATTATTTTTAGAACCTAAAATTTCTAAAAATATTGTAATATAACTTAAATTTTAATAAAGAAAGAATAAGAAAATCCAACCTATCAAACAAAACTCTTAGTTTCTAATTCAACATACTAACCTTCCCAGTCATTGGATAAGAGTGTGATACTTTGAAAGTAATTTCCATTAGGCATGAAGATTTTGAGAAAATCTCAAATAAAAACTATAGGTTTCATCTTCACTTTAACATTACAACCAATTAAAAATAGAACATGGGCATTGCTCTATTACTAGCTTATCATCTAAATCCGCAATATAGATACATCTAGTTACACTTGAAGCCTTACTCTATAGCCATCTAGATGTCCATAACCTCAATATATTTTACATGAATCACCTATCCTCTATCAATTTTCCAAATTTATTTTGAATCATAGACAAAGGAAGGTTGGGAATCACTTCTGGCTAGATGTATATAAACATATTTGTCAATATGTCCTTATTAGTGTATATTTGGTCCTAGGTTTATCATATTCTATCTAAGTTTTAACATATGAGAGTGTAGTGTATCTTTGCAAATGGGAAGCTTTTCTTTAATTTTCATGAGTATATCAGAGTAAGTGCCAAAATTTGGTTAGGCTTATTGAGTCTAAATAAAACTATAATTTAGTTTTAATACATACCTCAACTATAGAAGGCCTAGTACTTATCAGAATAAGTTTTTATGAGTGCCTATTATACTCCCTTTCAGTATCATCCAATTTATTTTTGGCATTTTCTTTTGTATTTAGTTAAATAATTTTTTTGAGATAGTTTGGTTTGTAGTTGGGTTTAAGCGACTAAAAACCTTGATCTTAGTTCTTTTTTTTTAAGCCAACATTCGACAATATCATGATGTTTATTGAAGTTATGTAGTGTTTTAGTTCTTATATCTTCTAATTAGACTATCTCAAGTGGTTTGGAAGTTATTATCTCATCTTCACCCATATGCTCTTGCATAAATTGGTAATTGAGTATTTAAAATTGAAGTAGAAGACTAGATCTCATCCATACACCAAAAAAAAGTGAAGCCTTGAGATCTTGCTTGTGCCTAGTTTGGTCTACCCATAGTACATATTGCAATAACATATGCCATTATCTTTGTTTAGTCTCTATAGATTTTTTTGTATCATACATCAAGTTCTTATTGGTTGAATCAACTACACAATTTCCTTTTGGGTAATGGTTTGTAGATAAATTGATGGTGATCTAGTTGTGGTATGCCCATTATGTTAATTTAGCAAATTGGAATGTTGAACCATTAGCTCAGATGAATGAAATAGGCATGCCAAATTAAGTGACTATATTTACCTCTAAGAAATAAATGACATCTATGTCTCATGAATTTTTGGTATTAATATCATATATTCACCTAGTACAATAACTAGTAGCCATGATGATGAAATTGTGTCCTGCTAAAGAATTTGGATTTATTACCCTAGTAAACTTTAGGCCCCATCAGGTTATATAGTATCCTTGAATAACTAGACATAAATTCATGACAACATTAACTTCTCTCTTTGAAAACACCTAGCACTCATGGAATATTTTGACATGGTTATGGGAATCCTTGAAGAATTTAGTCCAATAGTAACCCATCCTTATAATATTATGGGTTGTAATATTTCTATAAGGGTGCCTATAGCCAAACTTTTGATGTAGGTTGTCTAAGATATCCTTAGCTTCCTATTTTAAAATTCACCTTGGGTAGTTTCCTTCATGGTTATTTATGTAATGTACCCCTTTATTGATTATGAAGTGAGTCTATTTGGTCGTAAGGGATCACTTTTTCTCTATACTCAACTATGGAGGGCATGTCCCTATAAACAAGTAATGAATGATATGTGAATACCACTCTCCTCATATCACCTAAGCTTCATTAATTTGTTCGATGTGGATGTATGGCTTATTTTGAGTCATCAATTAGATGAGGCCCTTGCCTCTTGCCATTTTAGCTAGTCTAATTTCAATGTCAAACTCCTAAAATTTGGCCATCCATTTCCCTCTCCTTTCTTCTAACTTGTTTTAGTTAAGTCTGAATTTGATAGTTGGGTCAGAGATAATGCATACATCTTATTCAATATAATATAATGTATAAATTTATTGATAACCTTGATTAAGGCATATATCTACTTATCAATCATAGAGTACTTTAGATTTACATCCATCAAGTTAATACCCATGAAGGTAATGGGATGCTCATTGTCTTTAGCCTTTTATGTCAATATCAGAGAGATGGTAAATATTGAAGTGAATGAATATAGATAAACATATTTAATAAAATCTAGGTTGATCAATATTAGGGATTAATAAATATCCATTTTGATATCCTAGAATGATTTCTTGGCTTCTATCACTCACTTGATCTTTGTTTCTTGCTTTAGCATGGAATTTAATGGTTTGGAAATTTTTGTGAAACCATAAATGAAATTTCTCATGAATTTTATCTTGCCAAAGAAGGACTTTAGCTCTTTCTTGATGTTATGTAGGCTTAGCTTAGATATGGCCTAGACAAAGTTTGGGTCGATAGAGATCCCTTCTTTATTGATAATATGGACTAATAGTTTTCCTTTAGTCACCCCAAAAATTTATTTCTTAGGGTTAAAAATAACTCTATACCTCTTTCAAATTTTTAGGGCTTTCTATAGATGGTATATATGGTCATAATTATTCTTTTAAATTACTTTAAGATCATCTATGTATATTATGATATACTTCCCCAGCAGTCCCTAAAAGGTAAAATCCATCACTCTTTAGAAATATCCCTTGCATTGATTAGGCTAAATGGCATTTGGTTATATGTGAAGGTTCCCTATTTGGTGGTGAAAGTTATCTTCATCATGTCTTATACCTTAACAAATACCTAGTTTTAGCATAAGAATCCATCCATGAAAGACATCATTTCTAATCCATGTACCATCTATATTACTTTATCTAAAGAAGTTAGGGGATAATTATCCTTTTTTGAGACCACACATAGCCTAATTTATCAGTTATTTTTTCTAACTAGTACCATATTAGCTACATAAGTTGAGTACCTAATTGGGAAAATAATATTGGCATCTAAGATCTTATGTACCTTAGTCCCTATGAAAGGTTTTGAGACTAAATTTATTAGTCCTTGGCTCTTTCTAAATGGCTTGTGTTTCAGTTTTAAAGGGATGGTTTGGGTAATGAATCTAGGATAAAAGATATTTAGCTCATCATATGTATAAGTAATGACATCTTTATAATATTTAAGAAATCTCTTCATCCTTTTATTTATTTTTCATTATAGCTTAGACCTATATTGACCAGTTAGGGAGCTTGGTTAGTCCCCATGTTTTCCTTGGTGAATTTAGATTCGATTAATTTTAGTTGTTTCTAATTATATTCCTAAGGATCAATTTCAAAATTTATTTCTAATGAAACCATGACCAAGGAAATTCAATTTTAATTTAACTATAGAATGCCTTCCTCACCCATATCTTTAGTTTGCATAGGCTAGATATTTCCTTCATCTATTATCTGGGCTTCAAAAGCTCTTGAATTGTTTTGGAACCTATATGATTTGTTGATCATCATAAAATACTTGTAAATTTTTCATATTTTCATGGAAAAAAGGTCATGGAACTAATTCCACTACAAAATATATACATTTAGGAGTTTTGAAGTGGTGTCAGATTAGTTGCAAAGGCTATTAACAAATCAAATATCAATTTTTTTAAATTTTGGGATGGTCTTGATATCAAATTATTTGAATGATTCATTCAAGTCCCAATCTCAATGCTCATACCTATTTAGGTATGAAATCTTGCATGAGTAAGTATGTATGATCTAGTTTATAACTAATTTTAAATCATTGAATATTAATAGTTATTGGGTATTTTACTTTAACATGAATTGTAGGCCTAAGATCAAGGTTTCATATTTGGATAAATTATTGATGTAGGAGAACTTCAACCCATACTAGTGTGATATTTATTACCTTATATATCTCTCATGGACACAAATAAACTATAAACTTGCTTTGAATGAGTTCTATTGAAGTGTAAAGTCCATAATCGAGAAGGACCTTCAAATTCTTATTCATGAAATTATTGTTTAGTGGTGAAATATACATGCCTACATGTTTTGATATGAAGTCAACCTACTCATTATTAGAGTTTTACTCAATTATTAAGTAATTCATTTTAGGCTCCCTGGCTACCCTAATATGAATTTATACCCCCTTCTAAGGTAGCCACATGTGGGAGAAATTAGTGGCCATGTATCTATTTAGCATTTTGGACCGATCTCGACTTAATAAAAAGTTATATGCCTATGGGATGTCAATGATAAAAGTATCAATAAAATATTATAAATATGGATATAATGCCATTTATATGTGCACATTTTTCATTTTTTGACACACGGGACTAAGGATTTATACAAATTTAATACCATTATTTTTGTCTTATCAAAAGTCAAACCCAAATTTTGGAAAATAGTTATAGGCATCACATTGGTTGATGTCATAGAATCAACCAGATAGTTATGTAAATTTTTAAAGTCATTAAAACTATCATTAAGAATGGTGGTATCTTAGTTTTATCCTTATACATCATTATGTTCACATGAGTGGTCTTTGACTTGTCAGAAGTGAGTATTAGCTCTTTCTATTTAGTGATTTGAACTACCTCATGAAGACTAATGTTGGATTTAATATTTTTATTGTCTTCAACAATATTATATTCTCTCTTTCCATAATACTTGAGGCTTTATGACTGATCCTTTTGATTTGGAGGAATCTGATTATCTCTACTAGGTGGAGGCTGATTATCTCTCCATGATGGTGGTAGATTGTCATTAGCATTTAGATTTGCAGGGGTAGTGGCACTATTATTGGGAAGCATTGAATAATTCATAATTTTCTTACTTGTCAATCTATAGTTGTTTCTAACCTATTGTTACTATTGAAAATCAAGAACCTCATTGGTTTTATCCTCGAGTTTATTATCATTTTCCCCTAGGAAGGGAAGGTCATAAGTGTCAAAGATCATAGTAATGCTAAGTTTTCCTAAAGAATTTAATGAATATGGATCTTTCTAACTAGAAAAATTTTATTTCCTTTTAGTTTTTTGCTATAAGATTTTGAAAGCAGTGTAAAACTTGATACAATATAGTTCCCCATGTTGTGTAGTTTTATGGAGTCAACACTAGTTTAAAAGAGTTACATCCATAAAATTAATCTTTGGAATCCTATTATAAGGGTATCTAATGTTCTTGATTATTCCAAAACCTAATTGGAACCATATTATACCTCTAAAACCCAGAACCTTGATTATTCTAGTTAGAGCTCTGTCCACCTATGCATGACAAAGATTTCATTAGTTAGTTTTTGTACCATCCTCTAGATGGATTAAATATCAATATTATTATATTTAAGATCATTTTCTTATGTTTAAATATTATTAACTTTTATATAAGGCTAACTCTAGCCCTGATGGTTAGAAGCATAACTATTTAAGAAACTAGAATGTTAATTCTAGTTAACATGAGCTAATGGTAGTTGACTATGGACCAAGGTCTAGTTTTGTGCCATAGAATTTTGGGTTATATTAGGGATTGGGTTAAAATTTGGTTAAATAGATCCAAGAATAAGTTTATTTAATGATTATAACCAATGATATAGTTTTTTGTCTACATTAATTACCTATGTGTAAGCGAAAGGTAAGGTATCAATACTGACATCCCTATGTATAAACATAGAAATCATGGAATCTTGGGTATATTTATACATTTATAAGGCAAATAGACCATTAGGATGATGGTAAAACTCTAATTTTCTATACATATTTTTAAATGAAGTGTTGAAATCATTAATTGGCTCATTGGGCTCTCTTCTCATGCATTATGGACCCAAAAGTTTCCTCCTTTACCTTCAACTCTTCACCCAATGCATATGATGTATCAAAAACTTTATCTATGACCTCAATATTTAATTTTGAGGGATTTAAAACCTTGATAACTTCAGCCATTAATATATCTTATTCTCACTTTGAGATTTTAAACTCAGTCACTAAGGATTCAATTTTGTTTACCCTACCTTTTGAAAAAATTGACAACTAGATCACTTCCTCATTAGTGTTATATTTTACACCTTGCATTTATTTATTTAATTCTTACATATCTAAATGGATAAGGTCTTAAAAATTGGGTCAATTCACCATCTCCCTTATTTAGGTGTTCACCCTAGTTACTCGTAAATCATCCAAAATTTATAATGCTTCAGATTCATGATTTACAAAAAGACCTAACAACTTATTCATTGATTTGTGTCAATTTAATAAGTCATCCATTTTATAAATAACATAAATAAGGAACCAATAATCATATATTTTGGTCATGAAACTCATTTAATCAAAAGTCACTGATCTGGGAACATTTCACTAGGAAGTTCAATCTCTTTTCTTTGTCCTTAATTATATTCCATAATGTAACCATATTTTCTCCATGGGTTTGACTAGATGCCCTATATATTTTAATGTAGAGCAAGATGTTATACAACTTTGTAGATGCACTATGTACCTCAACTATTACCTCTTGAGGAACCTATATGATAGTCATTTATTTCCATCTCTTCAAGGCCTCGTTTGTGCTTTAATGTATTTCCTTTAGATTTGACTTATTAAATCAAGAAAAGTGTTAAAATTATCAATGTACTCTATAAAATAATTAAATTTTATCTTAGGTATTTTGATGGGTGTCATCAATACCCTTCATTTAATATTGTTAATCTAGGACTGGTGTCTGAAGGTTGTATGCAATAGGAGAAAGAGACCTTTAGAAAATGGTTCCTTCTATCACACTCCACACATGAAAGAACTAAAAATCACACTTATTGTAATTAAAAATCACACTTTATAAAATTAAAAATCACACTTGTATAAATTAAGTCACACTTATGGAAATTAAAATACTCTTGCATGCAATTAAAGTACACTTGTAAAAATTAAATTGTTGAATTGAAAGTAATGGAAAATAGATAAAGCACTTGTAGGTTTACAGAAAACTATATAAAAAAGAAATGTATACATCAGCAAAGAAAAAATAATAATTTATAGAAAAAGGGATAATTATATAATAAATAAATAAAATAAAAATACATGGATCCATCTTCCTTGAAATGAGTGGCCAGCTCATTCCTCATAAGATAATTTATTCAAAACATAGGTTTCAGAATGGGATACTCAGAATAATGAAAAGAAAAATGTATTAATTGATTGATTGATTGATCCAATCGAATATGGAAGGTTGAAATTATAATTCATGATTCCAACTAACACCTTATTTGGGAGTAATAGGTGAGATACTCTATCCTATCTCAATATCCCTAAAATATGTAGAGAGATATTTATTCCAATAATAAAATATATTAAAATATAATTTTGTTCCACACCAAATATGGAAAGAGATATTTATTGGAATAAAATTACATATATCCAGATATAATATATTATGGAAAATCTATACATAGAAATCTATATATAAAAGAATCTAAATGTAAAGCATTCTTCATGATAGCTAGAATATTTAAATACTCTTAGAAATACTCCCCAAATAAGTATGTAGTAGTTTTCTTGAAGTGTATAGAAGTTCTATTGAAATCTATATCAACCCTATTGAAATCCATACTTGGTTGATGTAATCTATAACTAGTTTGATGTAATCCATAGTTGGTCTAATATAATTTGTAACTGGTCTATATCAATCCTATTATAATCCATAGCTATTGTAGCAAGCTTATTGTAATATGTAGATATTATGGCATTTTGTAGCAAGCTTATAGGAGTCTATATCTTAACTAGAATGTTGGATCTTATTGTAGAAGACTTCAACATGGTTGCTCTTCATAATTTAAATAATTTTATATACACTCATTGATATTTTTTTACTTATAATCATTATAAATAGCTAACCAGTAGATAATAATTAATTTTAAAAACATAACCATGATATATACTTGTTATTTCATTATAAATAAACCATAAGTTTGGAAACCATATTTAGATCATATTTCTATTAAATAAAAAGGATTCTAGTTTGTAGACATAATGAGCCATTTTATAGACCCATCATCTCACCCACACCTTATCTCATGTATGCCATCATGCATGCCACTATTTAAAACATGATGGTATATATGCATGGGTTAGACTTAGCTTCATACTTCAAATGGGCATCCTAAATCGATTTCATTAGTAAAAGCATAATGAAATTTATCTTTTAAAATCTTAGATAAAAGTGGCCAATGAAAATATAAATTTAAGGATAGGTTCTTGTATAGAGTTTTTTCTTACTATCCTCAAATTCTTTTTGATCCTTTTGTCACAGGTTCTTGTGTGGAATTCTCATGCTACTCTCTTCATCATTTCTTCTTTATTTATTTTCATCTCCTTTTTTTTTCTTGAGATGACAGTAGGTTCTTGTGTTGATAATTTCCTACTATGATTATACATATTTTTTGTGACCACAAAATATATTTTGACATAAAAAAATTCTTATGCCTTTCAAAACCAGGTACCATGACTTTAAAAAAAAAAAAAAAAAAACTATGTACCATGATCAAGACCAAACTATTTTTATATGTTTGGATAATCCCAATTATGATATATTCAAACCTATTATCCTCTCCCATGCCTAAGCTTATGCATGTCCTCATGCATGCCAAATGATTGAAGTGGGATGAGATTACATAAGATCAGATGGAAGTTTATCTAAATCCCTAGAATAAGTTATTTATAAGAGTGGATTTTCATGTAATAACAAAATTTACAAGTATATTTAAATTTAAATTAATAAATTAAAATACCATGGCATACCTTCAGGATTCAATGCTATTTCCATGGTAGTCAAATTAAAATATGTTAAAAAAGTGTTGAGAAAAGTACAGGCTTGTTATGCTAGAAATAAAAGAATAAAAGTAACCATGTAAAAATTGTATCAACTATTCCATTAGACAAATTATATACTTATTTTTTATGTTTATTCCCTTGACTTACTAGTAAACTAGTTTTTTAATCAAGGCTCTTTATTCCATCACTTGATCTACCAGCAAGCTAGTTTTCAAACCAAGGCTGCCAACAATGCCCAAAGGTTTTCAGTAATTTTTTTCTAATTTATTCTTAAATATTTAGAAAATTGATGACATTGAAAATGTTATCCATAGAATCTATTCATATTCATACTTCTTGAAAATGTGGCATGAAATTTTATTTATGTTGACATTCTGCAGCATTGGTCTAGATAGTAATGACCAATAATTGATGATAGACACTTGCTGATTCTACTACATTCTATTGTCAAAGGTAACTCAAGATAATTTTCCAACTACTTTGTAGAAGTCATGGGAAAAAATTTTCATCTCTAGAATGACTCCTTGTAATGAAAGTATATAGTAAAAATTAAAAACAAATAAAACCTTTTTTGATAAGCATAATATCAACAATGTCAAAGAAATATAAATGCCAATAATAAAATGTTAAGATGAACATTTGAGTGTATATGAAAGAATGAATTTTATCCTATGTATGAATGACTGATGGTTTAGGAATTAACATTATTACTAATAGGGTTTTATTGTGGAGAATAAGAACTTTTTCAAATAATTTCTATTATTATGCAAGTGAATATGGGTTTAGCTAATTCTTGAATATAGATGGAAATGAGTGAAATGAAATGTCATCAATTATTTTTATTATGAACTATATAAAAAATACTAACTATTATTTTGTATAGGAAAGATAAAATTACATTGTTGAATTATTTGATGGAAACTAGAAACTAAAAATCATACTTGGATAACTAAATTTTAGAGGTCCTTAGCTTCCTTATTGTAAATATATTTTGCATGCATATTCTTGCTGCTAAAAATTCTATGTTATTCATCTACAACCTAGCCTATATTTGCATCATGTTGAGAAACCTTATTTACTATCTTCTTGGGAAATCAGAAGTGGTGGTCTGAGAGTGGCATCCCCTAATGGGGTCAAGGGGTAGTGCCCCTTGTGCACTCCCTATTATGATACAAGGTAGGGTAGAGGGGCAGTACCCATTGTGTATGCACTATTATGATAAAGGGTGGGGTCGAGCCCCTTAAATCTAGGCCCAATTTACCACTTTTATAATAAAAAATTTACTTAGTGTTAAAGATTTTTAGATGATTTCATGTTATTTGAGATAGCATGCAAAAAGCATGTAATTCTTATGAATTTTTAACATCTACAACACTAAAAAATTGTTAAATACTCAGTCTCATATGACTATATGCAAATTCAATATTTTGGGTTACATGATGGTCTAATGTGGAAGGGAAGTCTGATTATTATTTTTTTAGACTATCATCATTTCTTTTATAAATTACAAACTTCCTCATACATGTAGACTACTACGAAACACAAAAAATAAAATAAACTTCTAATATTGAGATTAAAGTAATTAAATATCTTGCATGTTTCAATTGATATTTTCTATCAAACATTATCTCTATAGTTTAGAAATAATATTAAATTCAAAAATATAGTATAAACTTTAGTGATTATTTTAGAAGAAAATGAAAATTGAAATATTTAGATCATCAAATTGTACATGATAAAAAGTTGTAAAAATTAGTGATTATTTAAGACATACTATCAATGTTAGGATGTGGTTGTTTCACTCATACTAAATGCAGAACAATATCTTGATGCATGGCATTTAAATCTATTACATGGTATTAGATTTATTGCATGTTCCACTTCTACCAAAAATCGTGACTTTCAACAAAATACACTTATGTTTTTATTTGAATTTGAATGATATTTTTTTTTAAACTATCAAAACTATTTGACCCACGTGGAATCCATTAAAAGTAACTAATTCTATGCATGGTGATATTGCATGCAAGATTTCTAGGAGGCTATATTTATCCATGAATCTCTACATGAATATCTCCATCTTGACTTGATTTTTTGATTATCCATAAAAATTTCTCCAATTCATAACATGAATTAGAAATAAAACCATTAAAACCATTATTATACATACAAGTTGGTCATCCATACCAGATTAGAATGATATGCATCATTTTATTAGATAAAATCACTAGGATTTTAGTGGAAGTGATAGTGCCTTTTTAGTATATCATATAGTTTTCTTCAATTTATTGATAAATTATTACTATATTAGTTGTTACTAGAAATGAACATTTCTTACTCGGGAGATTCAATACCCACATAATTCTAGCTCAAGATTCTTACTTCAACAATTACATAGACTAGATTACAGACCATTTTGTTTTAACGAAGATAATCAGTATAATTTTGTTTATCATCAATTCTATTTTATTGTAAACCTCAACCATCCTTTCATAAATTTCAGCCATATTTCATCATCCATATCTAAATTTTGACCTCAATAAAAATTTGATGTGCAATCTTATCTTGTTGGAAATTGTTTGTGTTTTTTTAATTAAATAGAAAACAACAAAACATTTTTATTACAAGCATGTAGGTATGAGATGATTTAAAATAGATACAGACCAATATAGTAGTGACTTTCACCTATTTATTAGCATGCAACATTTCTAAAATCAGACAAAAATATGTGTGATCCATTATAAGTGGTTCTATAAAAAGGTGTAATTATATTTGTATAGGTTTCACACAACCATATATAGTTGATCTAACTAATTCCAAATGTATATCATTCCATAAATATGTATGTTAGATACAGAAGTATCTATTTCATATTTATGGATTGTGATCAACTATAGAAATCAAACTATTTTCTCCATTTTATAGTTGTCTCAAAATTTCATTTCCATCCTACATCAACAATTAGATCTTCTTTCATGATGTTATCAGTTGTTTTGTACACAACAATGTTAGTATTGGGGGTTTTGTTTTTTTATTTTTAAATCTAAAATTTTTAATTATATAAAAATTAATTCTAACCTTAGTTGTAGAAAATAAATCTTAAAGAAACCATTAACTAAGTATCTCATGTCAAAAAATTTACAAAGAAACATTCCCTCTCACTAGGAATCTACTTAGCAATCTGATTCTCTTAATAACACCATATTTCCTTGTCAATAACACCAAAAATGATGGGTGTCATCAATACCATTCATTTAATATTATCAATCTTGGGCTAGTGTTGGAAGGTTGTATGCAATAGGAGAAAGAGACCCCTATCAAATGGTTCCTTATATCATACTCCACACTTGTATAAATTGAAAATCACACTTGATAGAATTAACAATCTAACTTGATGGAATTAAAAATCAAACTTGTAGAAAGTAAATCACACTTGTAGAAATTTAAAAAATCTTGCATAAAATTAAAGCACACCTACAGAAAGTAAATTATTAAATGGAAAGTAAATGAAAAACACATAAAACACCTATAGATTTACAACAAAATGTATATAAAAATATGTATACATAATCAAGTATTTAAAATAATAATTTACACCAAAAAGGATAATTATAGAATAAAGAAATAAAATAAAAATACATGGATTTATCTTCCTTAAAATGAGTGGCTAGCTCATTCCTCAGAAAAGGATTTATTCAAAACATAGGTTTCAAAATGGGTTGCTTAGAATAATGAAAAGAAAAATGTATTGAGTGATTGATTAATTTATTCTTGTGTGAAATGTTGCATTTATAATTCATGCTTCCAACCAACACCTTATTTGAGAATAATAATTGAGATACTTTATCCTATCTCAATTTACACAAAATATGGAGAGAGATATTTATTCCAATAATAAAATATATTAGAACATAACCTCGATCCCCACCAAATATGGAAAGAGATATTTATTTGAATAAAATTACATATATTTGAATACAATTTATTATGGAAAATATATACATGGAAATATACATATAAAAAAATATAAATGGAAATCATTCTTTGTTATAGTTGAAAAATTGAAATACTCTTATAAATACTTCTCAAGCAAGTCTATACTAGATTTCTTGAAGTTTTTAGTAGTTTTGTTGAAATCCATAGCAACCTATTGAAATTCATAGCAAGCCTACTAAAATTCATAGCAAACCTAGTGAAATCTAGAGTTGGCTGATGTAATACATAGCTAGTTTGATGTAATCCATAGCTGGTCTAATGTAATTCATAATTGGTCTATAGCTAGTCTGATGTAATCTATAATTGGTCCTTAGCAAGCCTATTTTAATTCATATTTATTATATCAATCATTTTGTAATTTGGAGGTATTGTGGGATTATATAACAAACCTATAGGAGTCCATATCTTGACCAGAATGCTAGATCTTATTATAGAATACTTCAACATGATTACTCTTCATACTTTGAATCATAATATATACACTCATTGACAATTTATTCCTAATAATCATTATAAATATCTAACCAATATATAACAATGAATTCTAAATATATAACCATGATATATACGTGTTATTTTATTCTAAATAAACCATAAGTTTAGAAACTACATTTAGATCCAATTCTTATGCAATAAAAAGAATGCTATTTTGTGGATATAATGAGATGTTTTATGAACTTGTCATCTTTTTTCTAGTGGAAATAAATTTTCTCTTTGTTCAAAGTATATCTCTACCTTTGTCTATGCATTTATCATTTTTCTCTTTCTAACTATTTGTATGGTCCCACTTTCTTTGTCAAACCCTATCAAAATTTTGGGAATATCTACCATGACTAGATTTTTCCTTTAATTTTACACATTTTTCATCTATTACCCATTAATAAACTATTAATTCGTTTAATTATTCTCCTTGGGTAAGTTCTAAAGATGTAGGGGGCTAGGAGGCATAGGAAGAAAAAAGGTTACTATTGACCGAATTTTACCCTAGGTTAAATTAGGCCAACCCCTATTTATTAAAACTTCCTATAGGGCCTTTGTAGGTCATAAAATGGTCACATGGTCATGTTTAAGGTCATTTAATATGTTTTACACTTTGGCTATTTGTGTCATTATCTTAACATTCCCTTATGTCAACTTTTTGGCCTATCTAATGAATTTTTCCATAGCTTCCATGAAATTAAAAATTTCAAAGATTTTTCTAACATCCAAGATGTCATTTGAGTGTCAATATTTAGTTATGTAACTAGGTTTAATGTCCACCTAAGGAGATCACTACAAAACATGTAGTTAAGGGTAGTTATACAAAAAAAGTATAGTTAGTACATGATAAGGACAAATAATTTACCTTCAAGTCCATTTAGTTCATTTCCATGCTAAGGAAGCTTTATTAGGTCTAAAAATGAGAAAAATCAACCTTTCTTTCCCATTGCTCTCTTAGACAGCTTAAAAGGGTCAATCGGTTTCAACCTATTATAGATAAGAGGAGGTGAGTCAAAAAATGATGTTGGTGGGTGATATTACTCTATATTTAAAATGAATCCATGTCCATTGTCCCAATTTTTGTGATGTGTGATTCATGAACCATCTCTAAGAGTGTTAGTGCCTCTAAGTTGCCTGCACATCCCCAATGGCTTCAAATTTCTTCTTTATTTGGATTGATTTGAGAAAACCAATTCATGTACGTGATATGAAAAGGTATGACCATATTTATTACAATTTTTCCAATCTCTTTTTTTTCATGTTTGAATGTGTATAATTTAGAAGTATCACTCTCATCTTGCTAGTAGGATATTCCATTTCTAGTCTACAAACATGTTTTCACCAATAGTAAAGTCTTACCTTCCTACATTGGTCTTTATAACAAAGATGATGTTGTTTCCAACCTCTCATATCATGGTTAATATCTCCTCCTTTGAATTTTGAGTCTCAAAAGTGGCATTTATGAAGTGAAATGTCTAAAACATAGTTATAATTACACACAGTCAGGAAACCCTATGACTATCACCTATGGTCAAGTGTAAAGGAGCCTTGACTAGTCATGTTGATGAATCATGAACATTTTAAGGTTATGAGATGTTTCCAAAGTAAAAAAATAGGATTTATCATTTTAAATGGTTATAAATTATCTATAAAAACTAATTCTTAACACATGGTCATATATGATAGTACATGCAGACAGTCACCAATAATGATCTAATGTCAATACCATAGAGGTATAATCAATGTTGAATGGTATAGGGTTAAACTCATTTGATAATTTTAGTTATCTCTAAAATAATTAAGAATACCATTTTTACAACGGTGAAGTAGTTATGTGTATTCAAGCTTGAGTTCCATATTCACAAATTGGGAATGTTGTTTAATGAGACATGTTACCTTAAACTCTCTAAATAAGGTATTTTCTCATACAAAAGACATCCCATGGTGAAGTTTCTTGAATCCTACATAGGTATAATAGTTTCCATATTGTATCCAAAATCTATAAATAACATCTTTACACATGAAGGGGTTACTAAATCAAAATAGACTGATGGTTTGATGGCTTCTATTTCAAGCAAGTTTCCACCAAAAATATTCAATAACTACAATGCCAAAATGACCAAAAGTGAACCTTGAAGTGAAATAGTGACACATGATGTATTTATGATGAGATTAATATTCCAAAGTGAATTATTTATTAATTAAATACATCATTCATACATAGTTGATCACCTATAAGAGCTTTCCAACATCTATCTAATGCACATCTACATGTAACACAATCTGACTAAGTAGATAAACTAACTCATGTTAGTGTCAATAGAGAGATAGTTTGAATGATAAACACATGTCTCTAAGAATGAGGTGATTTAAATCTAGTATGAAATTGTATTAGTGACCTCAAATTTAACTTGAGGAATCAAACATAATGTTCATATATACCTACAAGAATCTCATTTACCTAAGATGAGACACCTACAATCATCACAGTCACAAACTAATTCTAGCAAAGGAGAGATGTAAGTTGAGAAGGTTGGTAGAGATGTATAATGTTTATCATGATTAAGGCCACATTCATAGTGTTAACATAAAATTCATATTATCTTCATGATGCAATAATAGAGCAAGGACAATTTCTAACTTCTCACTCATCTTGAGGTTCTAGACCATATAAATAGTCAACTCTAGAAGCCAATCTTAAAGGATTTGAAAGTTTTAGGGGTTTAGAGTTAAAACCAAGGTTTTAAATTGGCAAAAATCATATTAAATACATATTATACCCATATATGGTCTCAATTAGGCCAATTAAATAGGGGAGATGCCCTTTATTTTTTCTCAGATGGAAGACACTCGCAATCAAGACACGTCTGTAAGCATTGTGTGTGGATGTTGGAAGGATTATATACAGAGACTATAAATACCATAGAATGATGTAAGGCTTTTAATTAGAGGTGATAAAATGTGAATAGTCACCTATAGTCCTGAAAAACCACTTAGAGGTAATCATAGGCCATCAAACACAATTAGGCCTATTAGGCCTAAAACTAAGTCCAAACCCTATAGGTACCTAGTTCCATTTATATGACTACATGGTCCTTAAAATAAATTTTTTAAACTTAAATCTAGGTTATAGGATATAAAAAAACTATAATTTATTATAGGAACAACATAGAGTGGTCACATTGACCTAAAACTATCTCAAGGGTACTAAGAATGCACACAAGGAGCTCAAGAGGCCATCTTCAAACACTCATATATATATATATATACAAAAATTTTGAATGAGACCTCAAAAAATTGGGGAGTGTTGAAGGGGGTATTATACCCCAAATTTGTGAAATTAGTTCTAAGTTTGGATGTCATAATTTTATGAACGATCCTTTATAGTCCAAACCACCAAAAACCCTCTCAAAACCATGGTTTGAACATGATTGGAAAGATGTTGTGGGAAATTATTATATGATGGATAAAATTGAAATTAAATTTCCTTAAACACATCTGAAAACCTCCTAGGATCCATGACATACACTTTGTCCAAATTGTCATTTACACATATAGGGTTAATACTAAGTTTCTTGTAGGATTTGACTTGTTTTGTAGGTGTAGAGGATGGATAGGTGAGAACCATTATGGGAGGTATTTATAGACTTATAGTAACTTATAAAAATAATTTATCGCCATTTTTATGCATGAATATTCCTTTGATACGTCATTCGTCATGGGTAGTCTAAACAGATAGCAAGAAGGCAAAAGTGACTACCTAGTGAGATGGTGATCAATGTGAATTAGGATATTTTGAGGTTTATTTGATATACCAAAGGATATATATGCCTTAAATGTGTGTTATAAATCCTATTAAATTCATTTGTTTTATAAACTATAAGTCACTTTGGGTGAAAACTATGAGGACGGAAATAGAGGACTAATGATGAATGACTGCGTGTAGTGAATGAAAATTCATAAGGATGAATGCATTAGTTAGGGAGTCATAGATGACTTTAAATGACATATTATATACCTTATCATGTTATGACATATGTGCAAACTATTCCTATGACAATTTTGTACAATCAAGTGTCCCCCTCACTACCATGAAGGCAAAGCAAGATAATGAAGTTTTATGCCAACTTGAGGAAGGTGCTCTATTTGAGATTGACACATGTTCATGACAATTTCCTAACTTATTTTCCACTTCATTCCATGTAATTTTTACTATTTTATATATTTTTACACTTAGTAATGTGACACTTCATCTTCATTTCTTCTCTCTCTTCTCCTATGTCTATATATTTAGTCCTTTTTTGCTTTGTAAGGGATCCACAATTGGTATGGTGAAGCCCTACTAATTTTGACACCTCATTTGCCTTTTAATAAAGTTTTATAAGTTTATTTCATTCTATAAAATCTTTTTTTTTAATTTTTTAAGTTATTTTTTAATTTGAAAAGTGATTAACATGATGTCCTTGCTTCCATTTCTATTCTTGCATATCTTGTGTGAGTGGCATCTCTTTTAATAGGTGTCATAAAGTGTATTGTTTATTAAGTTTATCTTGAAGTTTTATAGGGATTATTAGTGTCTTGTATTATATTTTATTTTTTCCCACCTCTATATAGGTATAACAATATAAATACTTATGCTATAAGGACATAGGGTGGAATTATGTTTGAGTAGTCTTCTTTCTTAAGTGCAGATGAAAGTCTCATTAACATATGTTTATTTTATGTCTCCTTATTTCCTTTTCATACCCAATAGTGATTATCTTAGTGTTGTGTGAGCTTAAGATACAAATCATGGGATCTATACCTTTCAAACCTATAGATCTATCTCTTACAATGAAGGGAGATAATTCCATGTTGTCCTAAACTTGATAATGTCTACTTGACTTCTCTAGGGTGAAAGTTTAGGATACAATAGTTAATAAAATATATATGGTTGGAATTGAGGCATTAATTTATATGGAAACTTGGGGAATATTTTAGTCCACCACTTGTCATGGAAAATCTTATTTTATTGGTGTGACCTCAGCCAAGAATTTGTTCAACCCTAGGGTTATTTCCATAATAATGGTTACGTTTGGAAAATATAGTGGTTGGGGTATGGGAAGATATTAGAAGTGAGTGAAATATATTATAATAGGTTTTAGAAAGTTAATTTTTTTTAATATTGTATTTAATTATGAGATGTACTAATAGTGTCGTGTATCATACCTTCTTTTCACCCACCTCTAGATAGGCATAACAATCTCCTTCTATGAGAAATAGTTATTCTAGAAAGACATTGGTTTGAAATCAGTTTGAGTAGTATTTTTTATTAAGTGTAGATTCAAGTGTGTTTTGTGGAGTTTTTTTGGTGTATCAACTCATTAGCATAGGTTTCTTTTATGTCTCCTTCTTCCCTTTTCACCCCCAATAGTGATTATCTTATTGTAGTGTGAGCCTAAGATACAAATCAAGGGAGTTGTCCCTTTCAAACTTAGAGATATATCTCTTATAGTAGCTTTTATATGAAGGGAGATAGTTTCATGTTGTCGTAAACTTGAGAATGTTTACTTGACTTATCTAGGGTACAAGTTTAGGATATAATTATTTTGACACACTCGGTGTGATAAGAAGTTAAATGTTAGATTTGAAAATAAAGAGCTGTAATAGTCCACTTCTTGTAGAATTTGGTGACTCCAACATTTAAATCTTGGTTTAAGACTAGTTCACTCTTTCATGCCTATGGTAAACATAAGGTTTATCACCAAAGGCATACCTTAGGAATTCTAAGAGATTCATCCTTATTCTTACAAAGTAAGTAGATTTAATCACACCCATCATTATCCAAAGAGGTCTTATCTTGCTCACAAATCCATAAGAAAGTTCTTAGTTCATCCATCATTTCAAATTCCTAAGGCCACCATGGTAAGGAACCATCCTTTTGTTTCCTTCAATGGCTCCATCCCTCTAAATCTTTATCAATATGATATCATCCCTATATCTACCCTCAAAAGTGTTCCATCATATAGTAGTGAGTCTTCCATCACACCCATTGTGCATATAAGTAATATTGCTAACTTCTATAATATTCATCACATCATAAAGGATAACATTACAATCAAGTTGTTAGTTGTCTCCTTTAAAAAAAATCTTGATTAGTATGAAATATTGGCACCTAGATCAATTACCACTTGGAATGAACTAGGAGTTGCATTGAGAAGAAGATTTGAGGACAAGAGTGATAATTTATCACTAACAGATAAGATGACCACCATTAGGAGGGCACATCAATAATTCTTTCAATACTTCAACTTAATATTTTAGAAAAAATGGGATATAATCCCAATCTTGGTAAGACCAACTACTCACCATGTTTTTCTTTATTACCTTAATGCATGTGATAGTGACATTTCAATAATGACACGATATATGGGAGGTGACACTTTACCTAATTCCTATTAGGTGTCCATTAGTGTATATAATTATTTGATTTAGGTTGGGAAGATTTCCCCAAGACCTCCCATGTTTCTTTTTCCTAACTTGCAAACTCTTACACCTATTGTTTCTCTTATTATTACACCTAAAAACAAGTCTATTTCCCCTAGTCAACCAAACAAACCTAATGAGGTATAAAATGTGAGAGATATGGAATAAGAGATTCTAGGTATAAATAGGATCATTCAATAATATAGAATTAATCCCTTCTAAAGTCACTATCAGCCTAATCAATCCTACTCTAAATATCAAGGTAATAGACCTCCTTTGAGGTCATTCCTAAGGTCAAGGATAGTTGGTCTAATCTAAGACATATGGTGGTTACAATCCCAATGCTATTTCTACCTCAAGGTCACTAGTTCCCATTAAAAATAATCTTTCCCAAGAGCACAATAGTCAACCTTCATTGGATCAACCTTATGATTCATCTCTCTATGTCAATCAAGTCTTCATGGAAAATTTTGGAACTATGCCAGCTATGACTCAAGATGAAGTGAAAAATAGATGGTTGAATAATATTAAAGGTGCTCAAATGTGTTTTACCTTCATTAATTAGTAGTAGGACGATTCATGTGTAGTCAATCATCAAGGGTAGTCAAGTATGGATACAAGTTCTATAGTTACAAACATGAAAAGCAAGAGGAAGGAAGTTAATAAATTCAAGTGGATGTTAATGTTTCTCCAATTAATGTTCAAATAAGTACAATACTAGGTATGTATAATGTTTTTCCACATACATAAATAATTCAAAGATATCAAAATGTTAGGAATGATTTCATACCTTCAAATTCTCAAGGTGTAGGTAGCATGATGATTCTAGTGGACAAGCAAAAGTTAGTCATCCTTCCACTAACATTTTGGATAAAATGAAGAGGTCTTAAGTGAATTTATAAACGTGGGATACATTTACTATACCTAAACATGAAGTCTTACGTTAAGAGGAGTTGTCCAAGCTCAGCTTGATATCCACATAGCCTAGCCAAAGAGTGGTAACCTTGATAAACACCATGCATCTAAGTGAAGGACAATCAAGTAAGGTTCAAAAGGTATAAAAACCTCTTCCATTATATCTATCCATCATTATTGGAGATTATTTGGTGCATAATTGTCTTATTGATAATAGAGATAGTACTTGTGTCATGCCCAAGTTAGTAGCTAATAAATTGAACTTAAAGTATGAGCCTTATGCCAAAGGAGTGTTACAATTGGATGGGTTAGCTTCCAAACCATTGGTATAATTGTAAGTTTGAAAATCATATTTCATGCTTGTCCTACCTTCATAATTTCTCAGGATGTTGTAGTGGTTGATGTGTTTCCTCATTTTTTACTTTATTTGTCTAGAGAGTTCATTACTAAAATTAGAGGTTATATGACTTTATACTAGTCCTACATGGGTTTTAGGACTAGATATGGCACAAAAGTGACAATACATTTATAACCTATTTATAATTTTCATGTCGAACCTTATGTGCCTTACACCTTTAGCATGAATTACAATTTTATTGAATAATGTGATTGCCCTAGTGATCAAGAGCCTCTAACTCTCCTTGATGGCATATCTGATTTTTGTCTTAATGAGTGGGGAGCTGACCAAGGTGGTTTTGAATAGACTAGTCTTGAATCTTACATACTTAATGAGGATATTGATGAAGTCCTTGAGGTAGATCATGAAAACATCATAGAATAAATTGCATTGAACAAATACCTTATACATGTGGATGGTGATGTGAATATCATAGCTTTGTAAATATATGATAGTCCTAATAAGTATTCCATTCTTCTCAAAAAAGAGGAGAACACTCTTGAACCTAAACCCCAAAAAGAGATGGATGATAGGTGGAAATAGTTTAATGTTATTGTTTAGGAATTTGAGGAGATTAGCAGACCTTTAGTTGTTTAAAAGGAGTACATCCCTGATGAAGTCAATCATGTTTATAATGAGTTTAGGGAGTAACTTGAGATCTCAGTCAAGCAAGAACCAACCTTGGAAGTCCAATATGTGTTTGATGAGCATGAGAAAGAGTTTTATATCTAAACTAAGCAAAAAACAATTATGGTGAATCAAGAAGTGCTTCGTAGATCTAAACATGGTATTGATGACTTCCAATAATAGATATATATTATTTTAAATATACATGAAGATGAAAATGTTTTGGTGATATACAATTATCAAGGTGAATACTTTCAAGTAAGAATGTCAATATTTAATCAATCTTCCACCTCAAAAAGGTACTTTAGTGAGCTAGATGGAGTGTTCTTGAGTAATCCAATTGAAAAACTTCCAATCAATAAGAGACTTAATCATGGTAAGTCACTTGACTATCTTCACAAATAAGTATTCAATGATAAGAATAAACCATATGAGGATATATTTTATTGGAAAATTAGTGATATAAGAAGCATTTTATTTAATCCTAGTTGAAGCAATGTAGATGTTTCTTCACCTCAAGAGTGTTGAGGTCTTGTGAATACTAGGATAAGTGTGCTTTTCTTATGTTGTGTGTGGTTTCCCTAAGTTTTCTTGAGAACATAAGTGTGTTTTCTTTGGTGTCTTATCTTGTGTATTTTTTTCTTATTGTTTGGTGTCTTTACAAAGGATTTTTAGTGTTAAAAATAGTGTATAGGTGACCCCATAGCTCAATTGATAGGAGAAGCCTAATGGTCTTTGGCATAGCAGACTTGCCACCCCTAGGAAATTACCAAAATGTTGACCAAATTTGACCCTAGGTTAAATAAGGTCAGCCCCTATATATTGAAACATAATATATGGTATACCTAGGTCATAAAATGGTCACATGGTCATGTTTAAGGTCATTTAATATGTTTTACACTTTGGTTATTTATGTCATTACCTTAACATTCCCTTATGTCACCTTTTTGGCCTTTCTAATGAAATTATACGTAGCTTCCAGGAAAGGACAAATTCCAAAGTATTTTATAAAATCCAATATGTTACTTGAGTTTCAATTTTTTTTTTTTGTAACTAACATAATGTAGGTTCAATGTCCATCTAAGGAGATGATTGTAAAACATGTAGTTAAGGGTAGTTGTATGGATAAGGAAATTACACTTAGAACATGAAAAATATCAATAATGTCCCTTCAAATCCTTTCAATTTATTTCCATGCTCAATCATCCTTTAAAGATCTAAAATTGAGAAAATTTGGCCTCTCTTTCCCATCACTCTCTTAGACATGATAAAAATGTCAACCAGTTTCTACTTGGTACGAACAAGAGGAGGTGAGTTAGAGTGAATGATTTTGGTGGATGATATTAATCTATATGTATTAAAAATTCATGGCCATAGTTCCAAGTTTGGTGATGTGTGCTTCATGAACCATTGATAAGAGTGTTATTGCCTCCGAACTACCTTTACATCCCCAATGGCTTCAATTTTCTTGTATGTTTGGATTGGTCTGAGCAAACCAAGTAGTGTATGCAACCTAAAACGGTTTATATTATTGTTTTAATGTGTGAAGGTGAATAATTTGGTATCATCACTCCCATCTTGCTAGTAGGAGACTCAATTACTAGTTTGTAGACATGTTTTCATTAGTAACAAAGTCTTACCTTCCTACATTGGTATTCATAACAAAGGTGATCTATTTTATAACATCTCATAGCATGGTGAATAGATAATCCTTTTAATGGTAATTCTCAAAAGTGGCATTGATGTAATTAAATGTATAAATCATAATTAGAATTTTACACATTCAGGAAACCCTCACCTAAAGTCAAGTGTAAAGGATCAATGACTAGTCATGTTGATGAAGCATGAATATTTAAAGGTTGTGAGAGGTTTTCAAAGTAAAAAATAGGACTAAGCCTTTAAAATGGTTAAAAATTGGTTATGAAAACTAATTCTTATCACACAATCACATATGATAGTACTTATAGATAGTCACCAACAATAATCTAATGCCAATACCACAGAGGTGGAAGCAATGTTGAATAGAATAGGGTTGAACTAACTTGATATTTTTAGTTAGGTCTAAGAGAATTGGGAAGACCATAAATAAAATGGTGAAGTCATTATTTGTATTAAAAGTTGAGTTCCATGTTCACATATTGGGAAGGTTGCTTAGAGAGATATTTTACCTTAAACTCTCTAAATAAGGTATTTACTCAAAAAAAGTTATGTAAAATCTCTAATATTAGATCCAACAAGTTAAAAACTAGAACTAAAAATTAGAACATAAAGCATAAATATGATAAACATGGAGTGAATCCTAAAAAATAAAGCTTAGTACTTAAATATATCAAATAAACCAGAGCATAAATTCTTTCTAAAATAGTTTTTATAAAAATTAACAATCAAGAAAAAATAGAAACAAGATTATATTATAATAAATAAATCAATCTCTAAGTTTAGGTTTTCTATTTTTGTTTAACCTGATTTGTCTTTCATCATGAAAATCTTTTGTGTTTAGTTTGCACTTGTGTGGTGATTTGGGTAATTATTAATCAAAAAAATTGGTCTATAGTATTTTTACACCATATGTTTTTGTATTTTTATTTATTTCTTGCACTTAGTTTTCCTTCACAATGTATGTTGTTCATTTTTCTATTGGTCTATTGTAGCTTTATTTTGGATTAATCAAGTGTTGTTCAATCTTCTTTTTCTTCTTTCTCATCATTGCATATATCTTGGTGCCTTATCTATGCCTTTTTGGTGGTGGATTTTTTTTAATTATATTCCTGCACTTTCCATGCACAACAATTGCATGTAATTCATGATACATAGTATGAGATATTTATTTATGGGTTACATCTCTTTCCTATTTAAGCTCAGGGTTTTTTTGTTTTATCTCTTTTCTTGCATTTTTACCTTACTTCTATTTAAGGGCCTTCTACATATTACAAATTAAGAATTCTTTCATTCTCTTTACTTTCCTTTGAATTCATGTTGCTCTAAATTTCAATTTGACACAAAATTATTTCCAATTTATTACACACACACACACACACACACACACACACACAGAGAGAGAGAGAGAGAGAGAGAGAGAGAGAGAGAGAGAGAGAGAGAGAGAGAGAGAGAGAGAGAGAGAGAGAGAGAGAGAGAGAGAGAAACAAATATTTCACTTCTTTACACTTGGTTATCTTAGCATTGAACTTTTTCAGCTCTTTTCACTTTGTTATCTTAGCATTGTCTTTTTATTATTTGTACAGACTATCGTTAGATGTATAAGTAAAAGTATTTACGCAAAAACATTCAATATTTTTTTTCTATATTTTAAAGTCTCATTATAATTTATACTTTTGTGATTTGCATTATCTTTAGAGTTTAATTTTTTATCACTTACATTCTTGATTGTTCTTCTTTAGTAATTTGTTGTAAGTGGTAATTTCAAAAAACATGTTTTTGGATTAATTTTTAACATGGCATAATTATGGCTTCTAAAAGGGTGCTATAATTTTTTTTCCATTCATAACAAATTCATTAAATTCATAATATGGTTATTTAGAAAAATATCACTTTCCATGTGGCATAAAGGATTCTGTTGATGTTTTTCATAACAAATATTTCTTAAAATATTATTTTTTAGACATACATGCAAAAGCTTATTTTATCTAATTCAAGTTGATAGTTTTTTTTTAAATATATTTATCAAAACTAATATTTTATGTTTTTTTTTAAAACAATTCATACATTTTATATGCTTTTGAAAAATATTTTTTCCTTTGAAAAGCCTTTTAACATTCCCACGTGGAATGATCATTTTTTTTAAGTAATTTTGTATTTTATGTGACATAATAAGTAATTCTACTATGGTAGAAATTTAATTCTTATTATTTTTTTCAATGTAAAGGCCAATTTTTTTTTTTAAATAAAATATGTTTTACTTTTAATAAATATTGGAGTTTTGGTGTAAACTGACATTTACAAGTTAATTGATATACGTTTTGTGAATGCAATTTTTATTTTATTATTATTGGAATTTTAAAGTTTAGAATTTGTGGAATGGATTTCAAATTAGTATTTTTTTTAGTTTTTAGGCAATCTATGCATGCTCTTTCCTTAAAAAATGATGATATTATTACTCTTAAACACCAAATCCAATGCTAAAATGAGACTATTATTACTTTACAAAAGTCTTTTACTACTCACGTGGAGTCTATGTAAAACTCTATTGATGTTTTAAATAAAAAATTTGCATATTTTGTTAATTTTAATAGATATAATGATGATGAATCTACTTGTGCCTCTAAACACACCCAAACTCATGTACACACTTTTTCTACCAACCCCGGTTTAAAAATCATGCACTCTATGGGTTATGTGTGTGGTGGGATTTGTAAGTGTGAAACAGGTATTCTTGAATATTTTTTGCCTAAATCTAATGAAAAATTTAAAGGTCTTAGATATAATGCTTCAAATGTTTCTAATGAAAATTTGACATCTCATTATCCTCCACATCAAAGAATTTATAATGTAACTTATTTTGATTATGCTACTTTTAATGCTAATGCTTTGGTTAAACATAATAAACCTTGTACAAATTGTGGAAATATGGACATCGCATATCTAAATGTTGGAAATTACATCCTTAAAAAAATTATGGTAAATCTATGCATGATATATTACATTGTTGGAAATCAACAAAATCTCCTATTTCTAAGGGTAGAACTATTTATATTCCTAAAAAAGATGGATCTTCTAGAGACATTGATATGTCTTCTTGTGATAATTATTCTAATACTTCACATAGAATATATTTGTAAAGTAAAACATCTTTTTATCTATTTTTATTAACTTAAATCCTATATGTATTCATTTATTTTTGTTTTATAGGATATATGTTATATTTAAAGCTTTTGTGACTAACTTATTTTCATGCATAATAGTTATCTTTGCTTTATAATTGTATTTTTGGCATAATAGTTATTTAATTTGAAATATTGGTTTTATCTTGCTTATTTTATAGGTATGTGGATAATTACTCCTTGTTTTAGGTTTTTGTTGCATGGTGAATTGACCACTTTATTTTCAAAAAGGATTCTTGGAGATTCTTGGTGATCACACTCTTTCCCTTGCAACTTTTGGTGATAGTTTTTTCTTCTTTATTCTCTCTAAAATTTTGTAATTCCTATTGAAAGAAGTGTCTATTAAGGGGGATTACTATGTAATTTCAAATCCCTTCTTTGTTTGTAAAGGTTCTCTCTACTTTTGTAATCCCAATTTAAGTTTAAGGGGGAGTGTTGGAGAATTAATCTTAAGTTGGGTCCTTTCTATAAGTTTATAGTATTTTCCTAAATATTAGTTATTTATACATTTATTATATTTTTAAATGTATTTTATTCCTACCTTTATGAAGTATCACTTACCTCCTTAATCCACTTGTTCTATTTAGATTTACATAAATGTAACCCATCCTTCCCCACATGGCACACACTTCCCTCTCTTTGTAAGGGATTAGGATACAAGTGAGACATACTTGGAGGTATTTTAAGGTCATAATGGTGTTCTATGTAACTCCCATTTTCTTCCTATAGCTCTATAAAATAACTCTTCCTCTCCTCTTTTCCTCACTAGAATCTCTAGCTCTCTCTTATCTTATCCTCTTGATTCAATTTTGTACTTTTTAAAGTTCTTGGTAGCAAGACTTATAATAATATCACATGGGTTTTTCTCCATTACATTCAGTTCCCACTTTAAAATCTTCTCAACTTATGGTTTGTACCTTGAGAGGTATTATTGTTTCATTCTTTTCTTAATTTCTATTTTTTTCAATGTTATTTATTATCATTCTTCACATAAATCCTTTCATGGTATCAAATCCATGATTTTTAACATTGAATGTTGAGTCTTTTATACAAGCCATTTGATAGAATATAATATTGTTTCTATTTTTTTTGCTTCTGAATCTACATAAAAATAATTTTAGAAAGAACTTTTTCTCTGGTTTATTTGATATATTTAAATACTAAACTTTATTTTAGAGGATTCACTCCATGTTTATCATATTTATGATCTATGTTTTGATTTCTAGTTCTATTTTTCAGCTTGTTGGTTTTAATATTGGAGATCTTACATGAAAAACTAAATCAATCAATCAATATCTAAGTTTAGGTTTTTTATTTTTATTTAACCTGATCTCTCATTCACCATAAAGATATTTTGTGTTTACTTTGCACTTGTGTGGTGCTTTGGTTAATTTTTACTCAAAATAATTGGTCTCCAATATTTTTGCACCATATTTTATTGTAGTTCTATTCATTTCTTGCACTTAGTTTTCCTTCACAATATATGTTGTTCCTTTTTATGTTGGTCTATTTTGGATTTATTATGGCTTACTAAAGTTTCATTCATTCTTCTATTACTTCCTTCTCATCACTACATTTATCCTTGCACCTTATCTGCATTTACTTCGTGGTGGGTTTTGTTTTTTTACTTGTATTCCTATGCTTTCCATGCACAAGAATTGAATGTAATTCTTGATATGGATTAATATCTATTTATTCAGGGGTTACTTCTATTTCCTATTTAATCTTGAGTTATTTGTTTTGTTTCTGATTTTTTTCTCCCAGATTTACCTTACTGATAGTTTACTTATTTTGTGCCTTTTTAAAGGGCCTTTTGTGTGTTAAAAATTAATAATTGTTTTCTTTGCTTTTATTTACTTTGAATTCACATTGTTCTAAACTTCAATTTGAGGCAAAATGATTTCCAATTTATTATTTTAAAAATTAAAAAAAAGGGAGAGAGAAACAACTATTACACTTTTTTTTTACTTTGACATCTTAGCACTGTCCTTTTCTTATTTGTTTAGCTTATCATTAGATGTGTAAGGGGCAATATTTAGGCAACAATGTTCGATATTTTTTGTCTATATTTTAAAGTGTCATTATAATGTATGAATGTGGAATTTTTTTAAGGTTATTTTTATCATAAAATACCTTAACACCTTTTATACTTTTCATTACCTTTAGTGTTTAATTTATTAGCACTTACATTCTTGATTATTCTTATTTATCATATTCATTGTATGTGGCAATTTAAAAAAAACATGGTTTTTTCTTTATTTTTTAACATGGCATAATTATTCCTTCTAAAAGGGTGGTATAATTTGGTTTACATGAATAATAACTTAATTACATTCATAATATGGTTATTTAGCCAAATCTCATTTTCTAGATGGAATAAAGGATTCCATTGATGTTTTTGAAAACAAGTATTTCTTAAAATATGATTTTTTAGACATACATGCAAACGCTCATTTTTTCTCGTTCAAATTAATAGTAAAAAAAAACATTTATCAAAACTAATTTTTTATGATTTTTTTTTTAAATTCATACATTTTATATGCTTTGTTAAAAATATATTTTTTATTTAAAAGGCCTTTAAACATTCCCATGTGGAATGATCATTTTTTAAAGTAATTTTTTTTTTTATGTGACATAATAAATTATTATATTATGGTATAAGATTTAATTCTTATACCTTTTTTTCAAATTAAAGTTTAACTCATTTTTAAAAAATAGAATAAGTTTTATTTATAATAAGTATTGGAGTTTTGGTGTAAATGATTTACAAGTTAATTGATATACACTTTGTGAATGCAATTTTTTTTAGTATTATTGGAATTTTAATGTTTAGAATTTATGCAATGGATTTTAAATTATCTATTTTTTTATCTTTTATGCAGTCTATGAATTCTCTTTCTTACAAAAATGATGAGATTGTTACTCTCAAACACTAAATCCAATGTCAAAATGAGACTATTATTACTTTGCAAAAATTTATTATTACTAATGTGGAGTCTATACAAACCTCTATTGATTATTTAAATGAAAATTGTGAATATTTTGTTAATGTCAATATCTCTAATGATGATGAGTCTATTTGTGCTTATAAACACACTCAAACTCATGTACACACTTCTTCTACCAACCCCATTTTAAAAATCATGCACTCTATGGGTTATACAGGTGGTGGGATTGGTAAGTGTGAAATAGGTATTCTTGAACCTTTTTTGCCTAAATCTAATGAAAAATATAAAGTTATTTGATATAATGCATCAAATGTTTCTAATGCAAATTTGACATCTTATTATCCTCCACATCAAAGAAATTATAATGCAACTTCTTTTGATTATACTACTTTTAATTTTCATGTTTTGGTTAAACATAATAAACTTTGTACGTATTATGGAAAACATAGACATCACATATATAAATGAAGGAAATTACATCCTTGAAAATATTATAGTAAATCTAAGCATGATATATTAAATTGTTGGAAATCAACAAAATCTCCTATCACTAAGGGTAAAATTGTTTGGATTCTTGAAAAATATGGATCTTATAGAGACTTGATATGTATTATTGTGATAATTCTTCTAATGCTTCATGAAAGATATATTTTTCAAGTGACACATCTTTTTTGTATCCATTTTGATTAACTCAAATCTTGTATACATTCCCTACTTTTTGTTGTAAAGGATATATGTTATATTTAGATCTTTTTTGACTAACCCTATTTTCATGCAAGTTTATACATTTTATAATAGAAGTTATCTTTGATCAAATTTGCCTAGTTATACATCTAATTTTATTACATTATGTATGTAGATCATATTTTTGGCATAATAGTTATTTGATGTGAAATATTGGTGTTAGCTGGCTTGTTTTGTACGTTTGTAGATCATTGGTCCTTTCAGTTGGTTTTTGTTCCATGGTGGATTGACCACCTTATCTGAAAATGATTCTTGGTGATCACACTTTCTTCCATGTGGATTTTGGTGACACCTTTTTCTTATTTTTTCTCTCTAAACTTTTGTAATTCCTCTTGAAGGAAGTTTTCATTAAGGGGGATTACTATGTAATTCTAACTCTCTTCTTTGTTTTTAAAGATTCTCTCTACTTCTGTAACCCAAATTTAAGTTTAAGGGGGGAGTGATAGATAAGTAACCTTAATTTAGGTCCTTTATATAGGTTTATAATCTTTTATTAAGTCTTAGTTATTTGTACATTTATTATATTTGTAAATGTATTTTATTCCTACATTTATAAGTTCTCACTCACCTCCCTAATCCACTTGTTGGATTTAGATTTACTTGCATGTAAGTCTCCTTTATCCATATGGCACACACTTCCCTTTCTTTGTAATAGATTAGTACATAATTGGAACACACTTGGAGGGCTTGTAAGGTCATAATGATGTTCTATGTAACTCCTATATTCCTCCTCTAGCTCTATAAAATATCTATTTATCTCCTCTTTTCCTCACTAGAATATCTAGCTCTCTCTTCTTCTTCTCTTATCCTCTTTATTTAATTTTATACTTTTTGTAGCTTTTAGTATCGACCCTTTTAACAATACCATGTGGGTTTATCTATGATACATTCGGTTTCCCACTTAAACTATTCTCAACTTATGGTTTTCACCTTGAGAAGTATTATTGTTTCTTACTTTTCTTAATTTCTATTTTTTTCAATGTTATTTATTACCATTGTTGGCATAAATCATTTCACTTTATCTTTAATGGGTAAAATCAAACATTGATAAAATACACTTTCTAACTCACTATCAATTAATTGGTCAATCATTTTTTAAACCATTGTATTGAATTTGAGCACATGTTAACATTTTATTTAGGTCATTCTTTTAGTTGTCTAAAAATTTTAAACATAAATTTCATGTTAATATTGATATAAAAAACATTTCCTAAATCATTAGTTATATTAGTGTAAGAATAAATGGATCACATAGTAAATCATAAAACTAGTCATGAACACAAATATTATGTATCCTAAGAAATATATTAGTCAAAAATTTATCACTATGTTCAATATATAGTCAAGAAGCATAATTTTTTTTTATTTTTTTGAGAATAATCTCCTTCATTATTGAATAATTTAAACATTTGAGAATAAAATCCTATAGGAAAAGGATAATAAATAACTTAATAATAAAATGGGTTAAGTAAAATATAATTTAAAGTGACCCTAGTACTTGATATTTGAGACCCTTGAGAAATAAATATAACTCTATATTTAACATCAAGGTTTTCATCATATTAATAATTTTAGATTTTTAATAGAAGTAATTCTATAAAAAATAGGAATATAAGAATTATTCAAATAATCTAAGTGAGAAACATTGTGAAGAAGAAACAAAATTTTATAATCATGTCGATATGGTTGAAATTTTTTATAAACAAGTGATGAGCTTAGAATAACTTTAGAAGCATTAAAATCATTTTAAGAAGATAAAAAAACATCAACAAAATTATAATACCCAAAAATATGAGGATGAATAATTTCATATAATAAGTTTTAAAATGATCACATTATTAAGCATGGAATGGGATACTCTAGTTTTCTAATCTAAAATATTTTAATTTAAATATTAATTTCTCACTCTTTAGGGTATTCTTTAATTGGAGGATCTAGACATAGGGTTTTTTATTGGACATCTTTCAACATATACAAAAAAACATCTATTTATTTAAGATTATCTTGAAAGTGTTTTTTCTTAATATAAGAAGTCTTTTATCTCTATCAATGTCATCATGGTTATTAATATTAAAATCATTTTAAATTTTAAATCAATTTGTGACACTTAATTCATATTTATTTCAACATTATTTTCATTAGTATAAGTAATAATAAAAGTTACATAAACATCAATAAGACACCCCATTTTATTTTCTCAAATAATCTATAACTTTAATGAGAATAATTATTAAAAAATTAACTTGATTAGAATATAATCTATCACTTAAATGAGTATCAATCTTACATCCAATAACATTAAGTGGAATATTATGTAAATATATATAACATGAAAATTCCTTAAAGTTAGAATGATATGAAAGCACTAAAAAGTAGGGTTTAAAGAGAAAACACAGTAGCTAGGAATAATATTTATAAAAAAAATATAATAATCCCTATAAAATTCATAGTTATCATAATTTAATCAAGATATAATCATAATGTGTGTGATAAATCATAGATTTAATAAAAAGTAGAATGAAAAATGCTTTTAAATCAAAATGTAACATATCTATTCATAAAATATGTGATCAAATCTCACAAAATTTACTTGAATAGAAATAATCATACCTAATTAAAATAATTAATATTATTAATAATTATTAGTGAAATGAGTGGGATCTATAAGAACATCCGATTTATTGAAAATCATAAAAAATTAGGTACGAAAAAAGTAGTCCAAAAGGTGAGAAAAATAATAACCAAAAAAGTGAGGTGAATAAAGAGGTTTCTAGACGTCCAAAATTATTCAGGAAGTTCTTGGAACTTTTTTATTTTTCAATTTCTTATTGTACAACCTTGTTTTCCTACTTCAAGGTTCCAAAAAACCTTAAATACTTTTCTTGAATTCTACATATTTTTCTTAAAATCTAAATTTATTCTCTATGATGCCTCATCACAAACTAATAAAAATTATGAGAATAAATGAGTCGTTTTTAGTATCCCTCAATACTTATTGACCCCCTATTCTATAATAATTTTTTTTAAAAAATCTCAATGCACTTCAACGATAAATTTGTGGATGCAATTCCCAACCTTATATGATTTTTTGCTATGATGAATAAGTGGCACAATGAAATAAATACTTAAAATATAGACTCAAATTATATTATAAATGATAAAATTATACTCTAATAGATCTATTTAATAAAATATTGACTCTTGCTTCTAATTTTTTACTTATTTAGTATAGGTGAACTACAAAACTTGATTGTAGGATAACAAAAAAAAAAAAATTTGTTAAATGGGTACAATGGTCAAGAGAAACTATAATAATCATGAAAAATGGATATGTATTACAAGTATGAACATATTACAATAATTTTCTGTGAAAAATAAATCTAAAATATATGGAAATTAGTTTTAATTAAACCTTGAAAGTAGAAAAAGAGTGGTCCATACATAAATATCTAAATTATGAATTACTTATTCACTATCAAATGTTGGAAGTGATTAAAAATTGGTCTATAATTTATATTGAATCAAGTATTAAAATTTTATTATAAAAGGAGGAGTCTATAAAAACAACCAAATTCTAAGGGCTTAATTTCAATAGTGACCAAAATCATATGATTTAATTTCTGCAATAAGGTTTGATTTCATAAATTATAGTTTGATTTCAGTTAAATAATATCATATCCTCCTAAATTTTTTTGAGTGAATTCATTTATTTATTCTAATAAAAAAACCTCTCCTAAGTTATTTAATTATTGAAAAAAACATACAAAAAAAAATCTCCTTTATCTAGGCCCTAATCCACTTCAAGATTCCTTGCAAGAGAAAAAATAATTGTCATAGTTATGCAAGCTCTACCTCAATCATACTAATTTAGTAATGGTAAATAGGTAAAATTAAGGAAAACCATTTACTTTTCATCTTTGAATTAAACTCATAAATTGACACACTTTCTTAGATATCACACTCAAACATTGAACTCAAATTAAATTATATATTAAATTCATATGATAATGTTAAAAAATGTTTAATAATACAAACACTCTTACTTTATTTTATTATAAGCTTATTTAGACATCACATGAATAAGTTACACACATGCATTATCTCTCATGGATTGGTTCACTCTCCACACTCATTTCTTAATTTAGATAACTAACTCCAAATTTATCTCTCATTTGCTTTGAGGCTTACTCCTATATTCATTTTAGATATTTTTATGATTTCATTTGAATTTTGGATTACATATTCACCTTATTTATCATATTAATATTTCTCAATAATTTATGGTTAGCTATTTTGGGTCTTACTTTCATTTTTAATTTCATGTGAGAGAAACACTCACTTCATATAATCTAGTAGTTATAAAACTTCCACTTAATGTAAAATAATAGTTGTGAATCCTTGTGATTTTTTTTAACCACAACTTAATCTTTTAAAAAATCTGTGGTGGTTTTTCAACTATGTAATGTCTACCAACTTCTGGATCCCATACATTTTGGTAATTCTATAAGCCATGCAAATTATGCCAACTTCTAAAGCCTATATATTTTGCATATATACTCAAAATGACATTTTTTTTTAAATTCATAAATTTTCAATAATAATCAAAATATACAATCATTTTAAGGTTTATGGATGTCCTAAATACCATTATTTCCTCCTCCTTAAAACCTATCTTTTTATATCTTTAAAAAACATAGCCACATCTCAAATTGTATAGATGGTTGAGAAACTCAACCAAATGACTTGAAATCATATAGCTTATTGGGGTTAATCCTTGTCTAATTAATTGATGCCAATTTTTTTTAATACACTTCATGTTTCTACTTGGATCAAATTCACCATGCCAAAATAAAAAACAAATCAATTAGGTCATGGTAATAGAAAACTAATGTTTTATTTTGATGGAAGATTATTTGTATCATTAGATACTCCTACATCATAAACATGAATTTTTAAATTTTTGATCTACAAATCTTAATGCTAGGGTGAATTGTATAACGATTATGTTATCGAATTGAATTGTCCATGGTGTCCCCTCAGACCTTGTTATGTATTAAAGTTTGTATTTTTTATTTTTGGTTTATTTTCAAACCACCTACAATAGTGTAAAGTGTAGTTTTTAACCTAGTTATGATCACTCTTATCTTTACCTTACCCATTTATTTGGAAGAGTCTATCCATAACCTAACATAATAATAATAATAATAATAATAATAATAACAATAATTATTATTATTATTATTATTATTATTATTATTATTATTATTATTATTATCATCATCATCATCATCATCATCATCATCATCATCATCATCATCTATCTTTTAATCTTATACCCACCACTATCTATCCACCAACACCATATTTTTCAACGTATTTGTTATTCTAGACTTCATTAGTTTTGAACCAACCACATACATCTAAGTTAAAATACTCTCATATATCTAATATCATATCTATAGAATCATGTGGGTCATGCCTTACTTCTTCCTTCATGACTTTCTTTTAAAATAAATCAACATATATTTGGGCATAAAAATTATCACCCATGGTGACCAATACTATCTCCAAGATAATATTTATGTCCATTTTGATTTATACCCTCTTTTTTTTGTCAAAAAAATCCATTATCTTTTTTGGTAATAAAATAATATTATCTAATCTCAGTATTCAATATGTCTTCAAAAATATCACCCATCTCATTTTGGAACATTTTAAAAACTAACATCTTCTTATCCTCATCATATTCATCACCATTTTTTCATAATACTTGTATAAATGTGTCCTCCATATAACCATATTCAAATTTCACTTTTTATACTACTTGATACTCTTGTACATATGTTTATGATGATAAAAAATTTAGTTGTTTGACCTCATACTTTTCTTCTTTCATTCTCATCCTCTTTACATTAGTTCTAGGTTTATTCAAATATTTTTACTTCATCTTATTTGATAGTGTATCCATTCCATGTGTAAAAATAATTATGATCCCTATATCTATATGAATATAATATATATTTTAACTAATAAAATTCTCTTCTCCAATACATATGTGATAATGTCCCACACATGCATCACCTATTTCATTATTCAATTTTCTTGGTAGAAACATACACATGATGTATAACTCCCTAATTTCCTTTATGCCATGTGTGCCACTCTTAATCTCCTTTTCTAAAATATCCTTGCATCAGCCTAAAATTTCTAAAAGGTATCTTCTACCATCTCTCTTTCTCCATGTGTCACAATTTTTTTTAGAAATGTGTATTTGATCTCTATTGGCTCTTCATCTAAAAACGTAGTGATACCATGAACTATAATTTCCCATTAATTTTAAACCATTTTTAGTGTTTATTTATTTTTATTTAGTAAAATAAAATGACTTTGATTCTTGTTTACTCCACTCTCTTCCTTTGAAGGGGGTATATTAGCCTCTCCCCATTTTTTCTCAAATTTAATTACCTTCTTTTGTTCCATCATACTTAGCCTTATTTTCAAGTTACCATGGTATCATAAACACAATATCACATGAATTCATAGGAAAAACATCACATAAAACTTTATCATGATATGAACCTACTTTCATAATCTCTTCACATTGTTACCATATTATAATTGCATGCCCTTAAAACAACCAAATCACCTTATATGACTCAAGGTGGGTGTGTTTTAAAATTTGATTTAAATTTTTGTATGAAATTATGGATACTATATTACCCATACTACAACTATCAATAATAACATCAGATCACTTACCTCTAGTTTACATGTAGTTTCTAAAAATATAACTTATTTTTCATGGATCCTTTTACTTCCTTTATTTATTCAAAATCTTTATTTTCGCCAAAAAATTCAATCCTTATTTCATATTTGAAAATAAAACTTTTTAAGTGCTTTTATTCTATTCTTCCCACTCATCCATTAGTGATCTATAACATGAAAACCATGTTGTCCTTTGGTTTTCACTCATTTATTATTTTAATTATTCTTTTAGGACACTCAAATTACCTATTTCCATACAATTTTCATTCATAAATATATCCATTAATTTCCAACTCATATTCTTGAGTTTCAACACATTATCTTTCCTACAAGGTTCCAAACTCCTCTTATTTATAACCTCTATTCAACCGTCAATGTCTATTTATAGTCTCTCTCTATGGATTTCAACTTATCCATACCAAACTATTTTTAATTCTCACCCTCAATCCATTTGCATGTCTTACTATCTTATCTTAATCATTTTAACCATGACCTACACAAATTGTAAGATTATGTAAATATTATGTATACTCTACTACACTCATATCAAATTTATTTAGATTATAAATTTTCTTAAACAAATTTAACATATAATCTAGATGTAAAAACTTAGTTGTCAATTTTTCAACCATTCTTTCCTAAATCTTCATTTTATCTTTTCCTCTTCTCTTCCATTAAAAATAAACATGATCCCACCATAATTATTTTGATCCCTTCAAATTTTTGAAATAAAAATTTACTTTGTTACAGTCTTCCATTTCTACATAGTCACATAAATTCTCCATGTCCATGATCCAATAAATTATATCTTCTTGAAATAAACACCTTGAATAAATATAGATGTCTAACCTTATCTTTCATTGAATATTGGAAAGATAATTTAATAGTCTCTTCTATGATTCATTTATGAAATATTGAAATTGAACTCATTGGAATCCTCCTTATTCACCAACTTCACTCAAATGTATTTTAAAAATAGTTCCTCTACATTTTTTATTCTCCATTATATCTAATATCACATTTATTTCTCATATATACCATGTATACTACTCTTTATTATCTCCATCCTCTTACAAGTGGTAATACTCTATGTTCTATTTATACTCCTCACACAAATATCTAAATTTGTAGGATTTTCTCACCCATGCAACAAACTCATCATAGCCTCACATAGTCAATCCAAAAAATAAATATTTTTATTTAATACTAATTAATGTATTTATGGTTATGGGGTCCAATGAAGGAAAATATTAGACCATATAGCCTATACTTACTCTCACAAATAGAAACTTTCTCAAAAACCATACTCAAACATTGAACTCAAACCACACTCTTTAATGCATTCATATGTCATTGTTATAAAGGTTACACAATACACACACTCTCACTCAACTTTTGTTTACATGATTATTGAGACATTACATGAAGAAGATACAGTCATACATAGTCTCCTATGGATTCTTTCAATCTCCCATGCGCACATCTCTCCTTGAAGAACTAATCCCTATGTTATAGTTTTTTATTGTACCTTTAAGATTAATATTATTTATATTTCATATATTTATCTTATTTTATGTAATTATTGGAGCTCCTCTTTACATTCCTTATCATCTTATGAATGTGATATAATTGACGATTCATCATTATGGGTTTCCAATTTCATTTTTATAATTCACACATATGAAACTCCTACTAATTTTAAAAAAAAATTAAGTAGTTGTTTGGAAACTACTACATTTAAACTAGGAATTTAAAAAATCGCATATTGGTTTTGAAATAGTCACTTAAGCTTTCAAAACCACCATGGTGGTTTTCCACTGTGAAAAGTCTACCAACATCTATAGTTTTTGTAATTTACTTAAGGACTCAAAAAAAGTTGTCGTCCTTCTTAAAAGTGCATAATTTTTTATGGGAATAAAAATATGTAGTTATAATCATGTTTTTGGATGTATTTGATTCCCATTTTTCCCCTTCCTCACAACCTATGTTTTTATCCCTTAAATGGACACAACCACTTCTTCATTACACTAATTATTGAGGAACTCAACCAACTCAATTGGAATCATGTAAATTATTGAAACTAATACTTATATAATTTAATTTATTCTAATAAATGTATGCATCATTAATTATTCCCCTTGGATCAAGCTCACCATGATAAAATAACAAACAAACCAATTAGGCCATATTAACACCCAACTAATTTTTTTTTGGTAAAAGATTACTTTTACCCTTGGATTCTCTTGCATAAAATAACTTTTAGACATTTTTTAAAGTAGTACTTATACGTTTTAACAATAAATATAGTTGGATCCACCTTCCACATCTTCCCCTTAACTTATGGAGTAAACCTTAATTTAGTTATATTGGTAATTAGATCAATAAATTCATACTGACATATTTAGCCACTGATTTTTTCTATCATACCACATTTTCTATAATCTTAGCCTTCATTGATACAACACTTGATCTCTTGGCCTCCATAGAGTTGATAGTAGAAGAACAAATCTAGAGACAATCATTAGACTATGAAGGGTTTCCATTTAGGTGTCATAAATGTTTTAATACTGGTCATTTTTATTTAGGTTGTCTTTCTCTTGTAAAAAAAAGTTGAATTGACTTGGTGGAAACACTCTCCTTTAGATCTTTTAATAGTATGTAGTCTAGAATATGATGGAACAGATATCTTTGATGTAGATGAAGAAAATTATATAGAACTAATTATTGAGAAAACTCTCATAATGGGAGAAAATAAGGATGATAATTCTCTTGAATGTATTCAAATTGGTAAAATTTTAGATGTTTTGAAAGAATCTATAATTTTGGTTATCACATCCTCAAGAGAAAAAGGTAACATCTTGGATAGCAAGGATTTTGACTTGAGTTTTTATAACCTTGAAGAGGATTTAGGGAATCTTTAATTTAAAAAAAAATAGGTATAATAAATTATGGATTAAATTTAAAATAAATAATAAAAATAAAATAGAGGCCTAGTCATCTAGCATGCTACTCCATACTGGTAGGCCATGTAGAAATTGCATGGAAAGTTGAGGCAAGGCTTGAAATGTTTGATTTTTTTTGCTAAATATTTGGGTACTATTGTATTTATTTTAAGGAGATGGTTTCACTTTCAAGTTTGAGTGTTTGGGCCTTAAAACTCTTAAATTGGTTGTACTTTGGTTGCTTTTGGGCTAGTTGTTGCCCTTTAGCTTTCATTGTTGTTTGTATTAGACTAAAGGTTGTATTCGGGCTTTTTGGGCCCTACTTGTTTATTTTTTTTCTAAGGTCAAGTGTCCTTAGTTTTAAAAAAATCTTTAACCTTAATAAAAAAATAAATATAGTGCAATATGATTATCTCAACCCATATCTTTATTTATTAGATGTAGTAAACCAATATATTATACCTTTTCTTTCACTAAATCAATACAAATTTTAGGATAAGAGGTACATATAATTTAATATATTATAGTAATTAAAATTATAATTAAAAATTAAATTTTAATTCCAATCCTAAGTCTCTTCCTTGATTTATTGATTTCCTAAATGCATTAAAGAACTTGTGTACATATATGCTTCTTGAAATAAAAATTAGGACCTATTGAAATGCAACACCAAAATATAACATTTATAAAAATATAAATAGTATTAATACAAATATAATTAAACCTTCATATGTGAATTCTAATCCTAAGTTTCTTATTTTATTCATTGATTTTATAAATGAACAAATGTGCTTAGTTAATCACAGACTTATTGAAATTAAAATTACGGATCATTGAAAATGACACTGACATGTAATAGTAATAAGAGTAAAATAGAGGAATAAACACATATAAAATTGAAATAATTAGTTCAATCTTGGCCAAGAACAAAATTTTAGGCTTAATTTCAATCATAAACAGATTGAGTAGATGGATTTTTAAAAAAACACAAAAAATAAGGATATATATATATAATCTAATCCATAGATGTAATAAAAAATAAGGAGATAAAAAACATAATAGAGGGATCTCGGGTTAATACAAAAGTGGAGGAAGTGAAATAAAGAGAAAGACATTTAAAAGTGCTAAAAAGTGCCTAATCTAACCAATAGTTCCAAAGAAAATTAATACATGAATACCATAATAAATAAATAGTAATGTATAATGATTGTGTGTCTACATAATTATCCACCTTCATTTTTATGTGTACATATCAAATTATAAC
Source organism: Torreya grandis (assembly GCA_037957365.1). Taxonomy (NCBI): domain Eukaryota; kingdom Viridiplantae; phylum Streptophyta; class Pinopsida; order Cupressales; family Taxaceae; genus Torreya; species Torreya grandis. The sequence goes on along the minus strand of JARHVA010003473.1, from coordinate 393,866 downwards.
AAAAAAGTAAAACTTGAAGGCACAAATAATAATTTGCACCTAAAACCTATAAATTTTACTTGAAGTTGATAATGGATATAATAATGATCTAAAATTCAAGAGTAGAGAGATTTATTTATCATAGATTTAATCTCTTATGACTTGTAAAACAAAAAAAACTTGTCCCCTTTATATTTGTGTGAATTTCCTAACTTCCAATAAGGTATTATGAACAAAAAATTGTAGCTATTTTTTATATCATGTGAATTTTTGGTTCATCATAAAGTGAAAAAAATAATATAAATTTCTAAATAAATTGATAATAAAATAAACTAAAAAAATAATTAATCAAAATCGAAAAGTAAGAACAACTAACCTAGTGTATGTGAATTATGTTTTCATATATGTAGAATATGTAAATGTCTAAAGGTGATATATAACTATCTAGTGTGTAAAGTCTATCTTAATAATATTTTGTCTGTGTTTCTAATATCTATAATTATATATATATATAATCTCTTTATTTTCCACTTCCAAGTATGGAAGGAATTTTTTTTAAGTATGTCTCACAAACTCACCTCTGGGGAAATAACTGTAGTATCTCGTGTTAGTGAATATATGATAAGTGAATCATGTGCCTAATTTTTTTGTTTTTGGAAAACCTCCATATCACTCATCTAAAAATACAAATAATTGCATGTAACATGTGTAAAATATATAAATGTTGAAGGAAATAATTTTTGAAAGAACATCTATAACACATTTTTATATAATCATAGAAAGATAGTATTTATTATTGAGGCATGTATATAATTAATTAGAGTAAAAAAAACTAGGATAATAATTTATACAATGAATATTTCATTGTGAAATCATATATAAAACTCATTATATTGGTACCACTAATGATTCAAACTATGTAAAAAAAAGCAATAATTAGTTTTCCTTGTATTAAAATGGGATAAGTAACTAGGGTAAAATTATGCAGGCCATTGTGGACATGATATAATTAATGAATCAACATTAGTATTCCCTAATTGATACATGGATAAAAACATGGAAAGGTAGGAAAAAATCACATAGGTAATGAATCATAACAATAATATGTCCCAATATATAAGAAGTAAAATATCAATGTGTATATAAATGTATCATTCCTCTCTTAAACATAAAATAATTATATAATACCAACATTATTATTCCTTCATATATGTATAGTATGGTACCACATCCTTATTTAAAATCAAGAGGAATAATCTATATGAAATAACTAAATGAATAGGAGACACAGGTTAGCATCACTGACGAAATATACTCAAATAAATTACTAAGATAGAGACATGCAAGAGTTATTTAAGACAAAACTATATAAGGACTGAAAAAATATTTAGTAAAATAAAAAAAATTGACTCATAAATAAAAAAAGGTAAAGAAAAGACTCAAGAATAAAATATGCATAAGTGCATGATATTCCTTAAATTCTTCAAAGTTTTTCCATCTAATTTTGAAGACAAATTAAAAAAAACCACTAATATAAATATAACTTTGGTACAAATCCCAATAATTAGGAAAACTAATTTGAATGAGTGTGATCAAGTCCATAACTATGTTAGGCCAAGCACAAGTACTTGACTAAGGATAAAATCCTTAAATTATGTTATTAAGAAGATATGTAACCATTAATCATGTAGATTGGGTTATATCGGTATACTTAGCATCCACCCATAGACTCCAATATAAATATTCCCACTATGGTATTATTAAAATAACCATTTACTAAGTTTATCCATACCCAAGATCCTAAAATTGACATAAAAAAATATTTGACTTAGAGATTATCTAGCTAAATTTTAGCTAAAGATACTAAGTAGATAACTAGAGGAAGCACAATAATTAAAGTGTAAGAGTTTGAGATGTCAAAAAGAAGAAGAATCATACTAATATTATTTAGTTATTTATTTTCATAATTACAATAAAAACAAGAAGGAAACTTCATCATTATTTAAAAAATAAATACAATGCAAATCATTTGAAAACACTTATAATCTTTGGTGTTGTTAGAAGGATAATACTATTATTTATTACTACCTACTTAGTTAATTTAACCTTGACCTAATTCTTATGGATCACCCATAGAATCTAATTTGAATATTCCCACTATTATATTCCTAAAATTACCATTTACTAAGTCTATCCATACCCAAGAACCTAAATTTGACATAAAACAATCTTCACCTCAGAGATTATCTAGATAAATTTTAGCTAAGTATACTAAGCAAATAACTAGAGGAAGCACAACAATTAAATTATATGAGTTTGAGATAAAAAAATAAGAAGAATCATACTAAGCTTATTTAGTTAGTAATTTTCATAATAATAAAAATATAAATAAGGAAAATTCATTATTATTTCCAAAATAAATGTAATATAAATCATTTGGAAACACTTACAATCTTGAGTTTTGTGATAAGGACAATATTATTATTTAATGAAACCCATTAGTTGATTTAACCATGAACTAATTCTTATGGATCATCACACCATATCTCTTCTATTATAAAATGTCATAATTAGATACATAACATTATTTACACAAGATATTTTGTAATTCCATGATCAGATGAGACTTATTTATGAGGGACATTACCACACAAGTGATTATCCCATAATTTATAATTTTTAAAACTATTAGTAAGTCTACAATTTGACCATCCCATAGGTTTTATCACATAGATCAAAACCTATGCTCAAACCACTTGTCATAAGATCTATAAAAAATTACATTTGTGGTTATCAAATATGGAAATATGAAAGGAAATCTTTACAAGATGTTTTAACGTTTCAACAACCATGCTTATATTTTTCATAATAACAACTTAAAGATTCCATGAAAAAATATATTATTTCAGCATCATTTTAGTGTAACAACAATAGACCATAATTCTTAACTCATATATTCCTTAGAGTACATAATAAAAAATATTAAAATTACTACGTCATCATATACATTTCAATTACAACATGTTACTATTATAATTCATTAAAACATATATTTAACTAAAACAATGATCACATAACTATCGAGTGTTATAATATTTTCCATATGAAAATATTAAGTTAATAATAATATGAAAATAGAACATAAATCCAACCCATTTAATGTTTTCGATTAAATATATTATTTATAACTCAAGCCTTGATAGAGTAACTATATAACCAATTTTCTAACACATTAGCAACATTTAGACGTCTAACCAAACTAGTATTCATGAGAATAAAGTATGATAACATTATTATTTGATACTAATCCATGGGTTTTTCAATAATTCACTATTATAACCCAAGGAAGAGATTTCCAACAAATAAAGATTTTAATTGAATAAAATGTTTTAATAAAAACATGAATTACTAGACATGAATATAATCCATTTTAATACTTTATTCAAAATAAAATATTTTTAATTTGGTAGCCCATCCTCCTTCGAGACAAACAGACGATGCCCTTTAAATACACACAAGTCTAGTATAATTTTAGAGTGGAGATTCTCTTCTAGATTTTAAAAGTAAGAAATAATTTTGTGTTTAATATTTTTTTTTTATTGTAATATTTTTGCTTAACATAAGTTTTCTATCACATCCAATGTTCTTATGTAGATTCAAGTCCAAGATAATAAATTGGATATGGAGCTTGTGAATATTCAGTATCTCCTCTCCCACTAGGGAGATGTTCTTTGTGCAATGGTTTGTGTTCCACTTTCTCCTCTTAGAGATCCTAGACTAGATTTTAAAGTACCTTAGCCATCTCATAGTGGGCATCATTGTAGCTATTCCAAGTGCCACTCTTACAGTGATACCCCATACTATTGTATTTCCCCTCCTAGGCAACTATAAGGGTGGTAACCACTACCTCCTTCCCCTAATTAGTAGGATGGCTAGGTGTTGATCCTCTTCCTCCACTATACTTAGATGCTTGGGGAATGCCACCTCAAGGTTGATCAAACATGTTGGATAAGTTCACCAAGATTTATTTGGCCAATTCAACCACTCAAACATAAGTAATGGATGATGATAGGGACACTAATAAAACTATTGTATGGGAGCCTATTCCAGATGGTAATGATTCTCTAAGCTCGGGCTGGGGTCCTAATGATATGGATTCTCTACTTTCTATCCTTGCTCTTACTGCATAATTTTTTTCCTTTTTTTAACGACTTTGTGACTTGTTTCTAGACTTTGCATAGTTTATGATGCTTTTGTTCTTTCTCCTAGGCTCTGCCTAGTGTGACATGGTGTGCTTTCATAATGATTGTATCTTTTGGTGAATTATTTGTATATTTGGATTAGGTTAATATATAGATATATTTCATAAAAAAATCATTTTATATTTAAAATAATAAAAGGATGTAGACATTAATACAAAATAGAATTTGTTTTAAATTCATCAGTAAAAAATTAATGTTAATGATCTCAATCACCATACCTCTTAATAAAAAGCTAATGCCTAGATTCTATTCAACTCAATTAATAATTATAATAAAATTAATATCAATATACATATAATAAAGACTAATCACAATATTATTTTATAATTAAATGGTCCATATCAACATTGGATGATTTGCCAACTTAGAATTAACCATTAATGATTAACCATTTAAAAATAAATATAATTGAATATTTCATAATTAATTAACACATATAAATTTTATAGAAGCAAGGTCATTTTCCTATTTACATTCCAAACATATGTTTTTTGGTTCAATCATGAAACCCAAACAAGTCAAAATAATAAAATGTGATGCCAAAGAAGAGTCAAATTCACATGTAATAAATATTAAAGATAATTAAGTAAACACCAACCTTTCCATCCCAATGATCTATCAATTAGTGTCCTTAGATCACCTCATTCATTAGTTAGATGTGGAGTTCAACATTAGCGTTAGAGTAGAAGGGTAAATAATTAATCAAAGATTCTAAGATTATAAATACAATAGAAAAACTATAAGACTCAAGAAATATAAAGTCATTAAAAACATTATTAATATCACAATGACATGATAAGTCTATTGAAGAGAAAGATACTTATGACTATCTTCAATGATATTATTAATATATGAACAAAACATGTTGACTTCCATGAATCAATAATAATTTTTTGAATTTATCAACTTCAATCTTTATAAATACATACCATTTAAGTATTTTAGTTATTAAATAACATTAAAGATAACCATAATGATATTTATGTCCAAATCTTGTCCAAATAGGCTGACAATAAAAATATTCCCAAATCTTTTGACACTAAAAAATAGTTGAAAATATGATGACACCAAAAAGAGTTCATACCCAGAATTATTTTAATATTATCTCTCAATAATGAAAACAAGAATTATATAACAATAAGTACGTTCAATTTTTTGAACTCCTCATTTAACCTTGATTATTCAAATCAATCTAGAATGTTTCTCCATCAAATAACTAGTTAGGATAAGTACAATGACTCAATAATAAACCAAACATTCATACTATAATAGAGTTATATGCTATGCATAACTAAATACTTGTTCAAACAAGAACAAGTTTTCTTCATTCCATACAAAAAGTGAAGACACACCTACAACCAAAAAAATTAACCAAATCAATTATGCCGGCCTTCACATACTAGTTTTAACCAAAATTAAATTATAACAATAAACACAAAAATGCTCACCCACAACCAACACCCATTGACTCAAGCCTCATCTAAACATGGTAAATATCAAACTGTAAGCATAAAATATTAACCCCCTAAATATCCACAACTAAAAAAAAAAAAAAAACCAAAACATGTAAGCCTAAATTTTTTAAAAAATACATTCCATAGTATAAAAATATATGTTTCTCCCTTAAAGGTCAAATAAATACATTTCCATCTGGCACAAAACCAAAAACTAATGTAGGAACATCACATAGTTTGATGTAATTAGGTCAATTTTGGTTTGTTTAGGTGGTATTTGTGTTATATTATGTTTTATGAGGTCTGATATAATGATTTTAGTAGATTTTAAGTCATAGGTTTATATAGAATTTGAAGTTAGGCTCTTTTGGCAATTTCCTACAAAAAAAACTACCATTTTAAACTTTGAATTACTTTCTAGAATTTGAAGGACTTGCTCATACTTTGAAAATGTTATATGGTGATAGATTGATGTGATTTTGGGTTTTATAGTTGTATAAATGTTCATGTATAGGTGGTCACCCTTTGAGTCATGTATTTTATGTTTCTATCTTGATTAAGGACAAAACTTGATGGTTTACATAGACCTCTACATGTGTGGAGGGAATCAAGAACTAGTTAGAAACATTTTTGTGAGTTAAAAATGGTTTATAAATTTGAGGAATTTCATGAGTGTTTAGATAAGGTGGGAATAAATAAAACTCCAATAATGAGAAATAAATAAAGTGCCATTGGACATGAAATCAGAATATTCTACATACAATTTTGTGTTCATATATGTGATTTTGACATAATGAACAAGAAGAAAGTTTATAAATGATCCTTACGATTATTTTAGATTTTTAATATGTGAAGAATGTGATTTATTGTACATTAAATTTTGAGAATGGAATAATATATAAGAGACAATAACTAGATCAAAAATTCCTTAGAACCCTACATACATGGTAATTTTGTGTATGATTATTTAAGATAAGAATGTTAATAAATGAAGAAATATTTAAAGAACATTGAGACTTAATTTTTAAAATATTGGGTAAGTGTACTTATACATTTTTTTGATTTATTGGTGTATTTTGAGTCATATCATTGATCTACAGTTGTAAAAGAAAGAAACTCAGGCCTAGAGTATTTTATGATTGACATAGTCAAGTATCAAGAGTTGTGAAAGGTTTATTTAGATCATATAAAGAATTTTGATGAATGGAATGGTTTTAGATAGTTTTTATTAAATGGAATAAACTTTTTAAGCACTTAGAAACCTTGTAGGATACAAAATATTCATTCAAACTTTAATTTTGTGACACATAGTCATGTACCATGTTTTCCTATGAATAAATAGGTTAGTACTTGAGATTTATGAGTATATTTTCAATCAAGTTTAGTAATATTTAAATGAAAATAGTTTATATAGGTTTTAATAAACACACACACACACACACACACACACACACACACACACACACACACACACACACACACACACACACACACACACACACACACACACACACACACACACACAATGGTTTAGGACCTTGAAATGATATTTTGTGTTTAATAATACCAACAATAACCTCTTGGGTATGTGTAAAACCTTGTTTAGGGTTTTGGTAATTTTGTTGATAAACACCTTAGAAACCTCTTAAAATCTTAAAATTTCACCTGAAGCTTGGGTTAATTGTCCTAAAAATGAATAAAATGGTTTATAAAAGTCTTGGCACATGTGTAACATTGTTTAACCAAAACTCTATTTGACTACCTTAGAGACCTAATTGAGACCTAATTTATATAAGGTCTTATCAAGTTAATAAACTTACCTTGAGATTTAGCTCATAAAAATTTGTAGGGAGATGTATAACCTTAATGGGTATCTAAAACTATGTTTTTTTGTTCTGAACCCTTGCATGTTTTCTAAACTAATTAAATAAGTGTTTTACAAGAGTTATAAGTAAATAATCCTAGTTAAGATAACTTGTATTTTACTTTGGAAATATCTCTCCATATGCATCAAATTGGTATCATATTAGGTTATATACCTAAACGAGGATTTAAGGAAGGTGACACTCTTTGAGGTAAGAGTGAATTGATTATTTGATAGTTAGTTTATGTGATAATCCAAAATACCACCTAGGAAGAATCCAAGAGGAGGTGAAAAAGTGGTTATCTAAATGGGGGATGCAATCCTAGAGGAGTTAAGAAACCCAAGGATAATATTTGAGTCAAGACTTATATTAGTAGAGGCCAATAAGAGGAGAGGATTTGTAATAGGGGATACCAGTGATAGGGAAGAAAAAACATAATCACTAGAAGATGAAGAAAAAGATGAAAAACATTAAGAGGAATGAATTGATAGACTACTAAATATAGTGATGGAACCGGGGTCAAATCCAAAGATAGATCTTCCTACTTATGAAGGCAGCCTAGATGGTGAAGAGTTGATTGATTGGATGACAAAACTAGATTAAAAAAAGTAAAATTTTCTTGAAAAAGACTGAAAAGACAAGTATACCTTTCATGGGATGATGTACAAGATGGGAAGAGAAATAAAGGAAAGGCCATGATAAAATCTTGGGATAGGATGGTAACTAAATTAAAGGCAAAATTTCTACCTAGTGATTATCATACTAACCTATTGAATAAATTGTATACTTTGAAGCAAGAGGAGATGACTGTTAAGGAGTATAATAAAGAGTTCTACAATTTAACAATCAAATTCGGCCATGTAGAAGAACATGTAAAGAATATTTCAATGTATATTAATGGGTTAAGGTATAATCTTCAAGATGAACTCAGTCTAGTAAGTCCAAGAACATTTGAGGAATGTTGTCAATATTCTTTGAAGGTAGAAGACAAGATAGATAGAAGTCAAACATAACATTCAAGGGGAAGAAATAAACATTTTAGAGGTAAAGGAGAGCAAGAAAATATAAGTCAATTGTAAGTATGTGAGGATAGAGAAATAAGAACATTCATCCAATAAAAGAGGTGGGTTCATAGGAAGGAGACCATACTTTAGAGGAGAATACCATTGGTAAGTGTTTTAAATTTAATAAATTTTCTAATAATAGGTTTTTGGAGTGTCCAAAGGACTTCCAATCTAGTGGTTTAAAAACTAAAAGTAAAAATCAAGTAGTGCAAGTAAAGGAAGAGAGTGTGGGTTTTCATTCTCACATAGAAGAGCCATAAGGTGGTGAGTCTTTATTGATGATGAGAGTGATAATCAAACTACCTAAGGATAAGGAGCCTACCAAAATAAATACCTTATTCAAGATAACATGCAAATATTAAGGTAAGTTCTATAAAATGGTGATTTATTAAGGTAGTATAAATAATATAATGTTAGTTGAGATGGAAGAAAATCTTGGTTTGAAGAGGTTTCCACATCCAACTCCATATAAATATTCATGTATTAAGAAGGGGTAATAAGTTATTTTAAATTAACAAGTTTAGTTAAATTTATACATTGGAAGATACGTAGACAAGGTCTTATGTGACATAATACCAATGGATGTGTACTATGTTCTCTTAGGGATGCCTTGGTAGTATGATATGAGATTCAATCATGATGGAGAAATGTATACCTATACCTAGGAAAAATAAGGGCGTAAACATAAACTTATAACATTAAATGAAGAGGATGTAGTAATAAAAATAGTTTATAATGTGATGTTGATATGTGAGAAAGAGTTCATATATAAAAAAAAAGAAGATGAGGTAATCAGTATGTCATTTCATCAATAAAAGATAGAGGTTACAAATCATAAAAACCTTAATTTATCTTTAAAAAATTATATTTTATCAAATGAAAATATGAATGAATTATTTGTGGAGTTTTCTAAGAGATTGTATTCTATGGATTATCTTGAAGAGTTCATTGAGAGAGTTAGTGTGTTAAAGGAAATTTCCATGGATGGCAGTACATGCATCAAACTACCAAGTGAGCATCATATATAATAAAAGGATGAAGTTGTCTTGAAAGACAAAAATGAAGATTTAAAGTTTGGAGGAAAAAATAATGAATATAATGAATGTTACAATAGGTCCATAGTGAAGGAAAAAAATACTAAGAAAATGAAAAGTGAGGAACAACCCATAGAAGAAAGAAGCTTCAACAAGGAACCAATGAACATGGAAAAAGATAAGAAAGTAGTGATTATAATATATAAAAAATAATAAATTTAAGGATAATAATGGCCATCTCAAATTCCATTATGGAAATATAAACTATGAGTATACCAAAGGATGGAATAGTATAAAGGAGTATGTTACAAAAGTGGTTTTCTTTAATGTATTGTTGCATGTGTAGGTATAGTTGAAGAAGGTTTAGAGATGATTAAAGATGAGATCAATATTAAAGAAGATATATTATAACATGGAATATAAGATGAATAGAGAGAATATAATGAATATTGAATATAAGTATAAGATCATTGGAAGCATTTGTTGTAAGGGATGATTCACGAGCATGACTTCATGAAAGAGTTTAAAGGCTGGTAGTTTGATGCAAGAGCAACACATAGTTTGATGTAATTAGGTAAATTTTGGATTTTTTAGGTGGTATTATATGTTCTATTATGTTTTATAAGGTATATGATAATTTTTTTGATAGGTTGGAAGTCTTAGGTTTGCATATAATTTGAATCTAGGCTCTTTTGACCTTTTCTTATTAAAAACTACCATTTCAAAATTTGAATTACTTCTTATAATTTGAGGGACTTAATCTTACTATGGAAAGGTTATATGGTGGTATAATTATTATTTTGAGTGTATTATAGTTTTATACATGGTCATATATAGTTTTTTACCCTTTGAGTTCTGCATTTTATGTTTTTTTCTTGATTAAGGACAAAACCTGATGATTTGCATAGACCTCTATGTGTGGAGGGAATCCAAAAGTAATTAAAAATGTTTTTGGGATATAAAAATGGTTTAGAAGTTATATTATTTTCATGAGTGTGTGTAGAAGTTGTGGAGAAATAAAACTCCAAGAAGGATAAATAACTAAAGTTCTATTGGATAGGAAATTTGAATGTTCTACATATAGTTCTGTGTTCATATATGTGATTTTGACACAATGAGCAAGAAGAGAGTTATGAGTGATCCTTATGATTATTTTTATTATTTTGGTATGTTAATAATGTGATTATTTTTTTACTTATAATTTTTAGAGTGGGAGAACAATATAATATACAATAACTAGATAAAAAATTCCTTAGAACCTTACATGCATGGTAATTCTATGTATGACTGTTTAAGATCAAGAATGTTGATTAATGAAGAAAGTTTAAAGAATATTAAGATTTTATTTTTTAGACTCTTGGGTAATTTTTTCTATTTTATTTTTTATTTATTTGTTCATTTTGATATATCATTGATCTACAATTGTAAAAGAGAGAAAATTAGGCCTATAGTATTCTATGTTTGACATAGTCAAGTATCAAGAGTTGTGAAAGGTTTATTTAGCTCATTTCAAGAAATTTTATGAATGAAATGGAATTAGATATATTTTAATAATTGTAATAAATTTTTTTAAGTACTCATAACCCTTAGAAGAGAAAAAAACTTCATTCAGACCTCAAGTTTGTTGCACATAATCCTATGCCCTATTTTACTATGAATAGTTAGGTTAGTACTTGAGATTTATGGGTTAATTTTCAATAAAATTGAGTAATAGTTTAATGTAAATACTTGTTATAATTTATCATATACCTCTATCTAATTGATTTAGACATTGAAATGCCATTTTGAGTTTAACAAGACCAACTATAAGCTCTTGGGTATGTGTAAAACTTTGTTTAGGGTTTTTGGTCATTTTGTGGATAAACACCATTAAAAGATTTTCAAACATTAAAATTTAATATATTTCTTGGGTTTATAGTCTTAAAAGTGAATCAAGTAGTTTTTAAAAGTCTTGACATGTGTGGACCATTTTCAAGCAAAACTTAATTTGACTACCTTCAAGACCTAATTAAGGACTATTTTATAGAAGGTCTTGTAAAGTTAATAAAATTAACTTTAGATTTAACTCATAAATTTTTCTATGGAATGTATTCCCTTAATAGGTATATAAAACTATGTTTTGCTTATCTTTAATCCTTGTGTGTTTTCCAAACTAATTGAATAAGTGCTTTATGAGAACTATAAGGAAATAGTCCTAATTGAGATAACTTGAATTTTGTTTTGGAAATATCTATCCCTATAAATAAAAAATAAAGTCTTATATAAACATTTAAAATATCACACAAAATAATGAGCCACACTCTATACATAGGTCAAAACAATATATAAATTTATACAAATTTTAATGGAGGGCATATGACTACAAGTAGATTCTATGCATTATAGTTTCACCATGAATTTTATAAAATTCACCATGAACCTATAATTATTAATTATATTTAATAACTCCATTACCGTTCACAAAATTTACTAATAGTTCCTTTTGCGAAAAAAAAATGGAAACCACTTACTTGTTCTTTGCACAAAAAATGTAGACTATCCTAGTCTCCAAAAAAAACCATTATTATTTCTTTCACCCAACTCAGATATAATAGATAAAACCTTATTCATAAGTAAATTAATAATAATTTTATAAGTCAATATCATAGTGTATAATAATAATAAAATAATTAAACAAGATCAACATAATAAGATCATTGACTATATAGACAATGAAGTCAAAAGAAAGCAAAACAAAACAAATAAGAAATAACCAAGCTCAAGGAGCATACAACCCATTTGAAATACTTAACATATTCAAATAATAATCACAGAACAACTTAATAAATAAGTAGAGTATGTCATGAAATATGAAATTCAAATTGACTAGAAAAAGTTAAAGCTCATAATCACTCAGCATAGAAGAAGATCAAATAACTTAGTGTTAATCCATTATATCCACTATTATTAAATTCCATTTCCTACCTAGATCATTCTTCCTTATTCCTATAACCATGAAAATAATACATCAATAGTATTTGAATAGGGTACTAATATCATATATAATAAAGTGATTCTTAACTAAATTTATCCAATCAAAATCAATAAATTCTATAATGAAATAATATTAGGACAATGTGAAATATCCATAACACATAATAAAATATCAATAAATAATATCATCAATGTCTATAATATTAGTTCATAAATAATTATATCAACTAATTATAATTAATAATTAATTAAAATGTTAAATAAAAATAATTTGGTCAACTAATTAATGCCATAAAAATAAATCAAATTATCTAAAATTTGATGTCATGACACTAATGTAGCTAGGTGATATATCCTTGTGACAATTTTTTCTATAATAACGAAGGGACCAATAAAATTATTTTTAAAATCACCTTTTTAATCAAATTTTATTATTATTTTTATTTGATTCTTATCACCAACTATTATCAACCTTATTGATAGGATTCTAGTAAACTCTCAATTTATTTATAACATGAATATGTTATTCATCAAACATTTCCAATAGATTTAATTATTATATTCTATATCCATTTTCATTAATAATAAGTTATAGTAACACTTGAAGTGAAGGAATATTTTATCATCCTAAGGTAAATATTGCTTATGGACGATAGACTAAAGAATATGGAGTGTCCATCGTAGTTTTCCTTATATTTTTTTTTTGTCCATAGTGTAGATGTTTTTAATTGTTCCAAACTTTTCCATGTTTATTCCCTACATTCCATAAAATATTTAAAATTTTATTAGTGGTGGTTGTTTACCCTAATTTTTGTTTTAATGAAATTAATTTTATAAGTTATTAAAATGAATAAATCTAAAGATATAGATATGAAAGTACATAATTTAGACATACTAAATTAGATATCAACATTAATAAGACAAAGTTATAAATTAGATAATATATAAAGTAAGTACAAAGGATAAGAAATGATCACATCTTATTGTCATAACTGAAATTTCAAAGATAGGTCTTGAATATCAATATGAAAGTTGAATATGCACTATTCTAAACTTTGATTTGACCTATGGATCCTCCTAGATAAAATCACACTTTTTGAATCTATAACTTGGGAAAATTCACACTATAATATTCGTGTCTCCATGTGTGTCTATATTTGGCTAGGTCTATCATGTGAAAGGTTTAAAACCTATTTTTTTTTTAAATCATTGGTTCACCTCCTTTTTAAAGATCTGTATGTCCCTATGATTTATTTATTTTCTAGGTTGAATATAATAAATGTTTTAATCTTTATCTTTTACTTAAATTCATAAATAAATGTCAAACTAAAAATAAATAATGGAGAATTAATTTGAAATGGTAACCACAAAAGAATAATAACAAATAACATATCCTTCATTCCTGAAATCAAACCCATTGTAGTTCATGAAATGTGTAGATTAATATTCAAGGTAGGGATTAAAGTTATTCTCCATATATGGATCTATAACTATGTATTATTCTATTAATCCTTAATCTAATTTTAAAAATGAAATTAGAATAATTAGTAATTATGAAAAGGGATAACTTTATTAGGGTTCCTAAATTAATTTCTATAAATGTATTTACTTGAGAATCAATTTTTGCCACTATCATTATCCTTCTTTAAATTCCTTGTAGGAACATTATATATATAATATTTCATTTATCTAATTTAGGACTTCTTTTTACATAAGCTGATGTTAGAAGAATAAAATAAACCAAAAAAGAATCCCTAAATAATCATAATAAAAGAGGAGAGGGTAAACAACCAACAAATATAAAAAGGAGTAGACTCACATTGGGCATGATTTAAACCATGATTGACCAATAGTAATTTTGTGTCTATCCCAAGATGAATATAACTCAGGGATAGATATGCAAAACTAGAATAATATAGTTAGAAAGAGAGGAGGTGATCCATAACGGTCAATAAATAAAAAATTGAATAATATAATAATAGATATAAAAAGAGACCCTAATAAGATGAAGATAGATAGGAGAAAATTGGAAATGTTTCAATAAACTACAAATGTAACGATCCATATATACAAGATGATAAAAAAATATTACAACAAATAATCTTATACCAAATTTAGGTGTCTACATAATTCCATTTCTTTGAAGTGTATATGAAGAAGTACATGTGTACATAAAATTAAAAATGACAGACAACTTTTAAGTGCGTACCTTGCATTATAATAAGAGGAGGAAGATTATTTTTTTTATCATGTGTCTAATTACATTATTGATTGAAACCTTGATATACTAGTGATAAATGTCCATATACACACTATAAATCAATGTTATATCATGTTCATGGTGAATTTTGAAAATTTTAATTTAAAAACATAGCATAAGAATAAATACACCTAATTGATACTTACCCCAAATGCCACAAAAAACAATTTTTGAAATTAGACTTTTGATATGTGTTGAAACATATACAACACTTTTTTGGGAGTGACTAGTGTCCAGTACATTTATTAATCAAGGAAGTAGATATTTTTTTTCAATTTCACTTAGTTTTTATTTAAAAAAAACATGCCATGATAGATGTCCCCATTTTGTGGTAAGCAATGAATATATGTGTTACAATAACTAATCTGAAAATAAAAATTTAAACATACAATATGTTAAAATGATAATATATCCAAAGTGTAAATATAATAAAACATATGAAATTAGATCTAAAAATAGTCTATGTACTCATAATATTTGTAAATATTCATATTTAGAATGAATGAATTGCCATATATTCATATCCATTGTATCATGTAAAAGTGATAAAATATTATAGGAAATATTATGTCATATAAATCATGTGACAAATGGGTACATCTCCCCCAAATGTAACCCAATGTGGGAATAGCTAGTATACACCATACGTGAATAATATTCCCTTATTCAATCAAAATATACCAATGAGAATATGAAAAAATAGTAATATTCCCCCAAAAATTATATTTAATATATAATTGATAACCATGTCATTTATGTACCATAAAAATAATAATCTCTAGAAAATGATCAATATAAGATATTATAATGATGCTTGGTATTTAGCATGAGAGGGTTTGTTATGACACTACTTATGTGAAACCCTAAAAGGGTAAATAAAATTTACATGGATCCCAACTATATATGGTTAAATTTACTCATATGTACGGGTATAGTTCCACCATAGGTGTATATGTGAATTAATATGATAAAGTAATTTCAAAAATGGGTATGATGCATCCATAGGCTAAGATGTGTCACATGCAACAATGTACAAAATAATACCATTGAGATAATTTAAAATTTATTTATAATGGTTATTATATAATAAAAATATGTTGTGTAAATAACTATCAAGTGGAAATAATTCACATTTTATGCTTGTAAAATCTGAGTTATGGATTCAATATACTATATATAATAATTTAACCCAAAATCTACAAAAACATCAAAGAGAGAGAATATAGAATCAATCAAAATCTATAAGAAGGATATTAACATCACCTTGCTTCTCTTTTATTCTTTCCAGTATCTTCAAAAATATTCTCCAAGGATTATTGTCTTGCTTGTTGGATTGCTTGATAATGGTGGATTAAAGATTACAAGAGGGAACAATGGCTTCTTTGATGCAAGTATATATGGATGAAATGGGAGTATGAGTTCTATAAGATAGCTTGTATGAGATTGGATTATGATTATAATTCCAATTATTCCAACCATGATCCATGCATGGTTATTTATAAAATGGTGGGGAGGATTAAAATGAATTTTAAAGTTATAAGAATTCACTAGTTTTAGAGAATTCTAGATAATTAGAGAAGGCTCTGGATTTTAGAGTCTTCTATATTTTTTTAGGGGTTCTACAGAGGTTTAAGGATATAATTATGTAGGAGAGTCTATGGATAGGTTGGCTCAGGGGGCAAGTAGAATATTTTGAATTTTAAATCGATAAGTGGGACAAGTGGTTAATAAATGAGGTGGGGTTAGTGGTTTAATGGGATGCTAGTGGGATAATAAAGGTATTTATATATAATGGGGTGTTTAAGAATGTTATAATTATGTAGGAAATATATAATGGGTAATGGGATTTATTTATTTAATTAGGACCATGGTCACAAGATTAATTATGATAAATAGTTAAATTAATGGAATAGTTAGGGTGAGAATATTTAGATGTATACACAAACTATGCCCCATAATTGCCTAGAAAGGATAAATAAATGTATATGATAGTTTTAAGTTTAAATCTCAATGTGTATTATCATGTTACCCCAAGTGGTAATAATAGATTATTGGTGTTGAAATGTTGTGCAATATAACTAAATATGTGGTGTGATCTTGATAAGATTATTAAATTAATATCACACACTCATAATGGGGTAAATTATAATATGTAATAGAGATAAGCGTGTATAATAATGATAATTTATATTTATAAATCATTATTGTGTATCCTTAAAATTAAGTGATGGTAATCGTATTTATTTAATGATTTGTCATGATGATGTATAATATAAATTAGTGGTATATATTTTGAAAAATATAATGTGATGGTTATTAAATGGTCCCTTTACTTTTATAAGTAACTTTAAAAAATGCAAAAAATCCCAAAAAGTGAACAAGAAGTAGTAGGGATAACAAAAAGTTGTTGAACAACAACTAAAAAATAACATACACCAACAGCTGAGAACAAAACAAATGAAAAAATAAAAATTAACCATTTAATATGAAGGACTAAATCCTATTTGTGAACCAAACCATAAAGTATATTATCTAGATTTTCAATATCTACAACCTCCACCTCTAACACCTTATCCTTATCCTGGCCTTTAAACCTTTTATTTGATCTCAAGTTACCTTGCTTTTCTCTGTTATCTCTGATGATCTCCTTCAACACCATGATATTGGACATGGTTCTTACAATTAATTTAATAATTCATATAATATTATTTATTTTATCTTGCATATTCATCTTTTCTCTCTCCAAAATCAAGACCATTTCATTCAAATAAATCTTGTTTTGGTAAACATTCTTAGCTTCCCTATTTTTCTTCCTTAGATCCACATAGATACTACTCTACCCCTATAAAGAGACAAATTATTTGATGGACTCCATCTCATGAATTTATTTAATAATACACTTATGGATACTTTTTATAAAATTAACATCATTAGTTATCAACCTAAATTTGCCCTGAAACTCCTACTCAACAAAATCTAACTCTTTATTTCTACCTTCACCATCCACAACACTATTATTCTTAACCATTATCTATTCCTCCTTCTCCATTAGGGATTCATGATATAAATGATATATATAATTATCCTTTTTAATAAGACAAATACTATCCAATTAATTAAACTATGAAGCCTTCGACTCTGACTCAACCACCTCTTCTTTGTCAGCAAAAACTAACTCAGAAAACACTAGATTTTTTAATCAAAGAGGGTTTAGATGGTACCCTAATAAGTTTAATGGAAATATTTTTGTAAGTATTTAATTTCCATTCCACTTTCCTTACCAATTTTTATTTATTTCATAATTCCACCAATTTAATAGTGGAGGAAATACCCACCACAACGGCTTTTGAATGGTTATAGATAAGCAGGATAAAGTAGTAGTATATCACTCTCTATAATAAATGATCATTTATCTCTACATGTGTTTGAAAATTTGTTCCTTAAGATTAATTATGTTTTATATTATATTTATTTTATGAATTTTGATAATATAATATCCTTTTAATATTGGATAATGTTTTTACCAAGTTATCAATAAATTCCATTGAGAATGATAAATTCTTCTAAAATTTTAATACCTATAATGATAGTAATGTGAGTAATTATTGTAAACTTTAAATTTAATTTAATCAATTAAATAAGGTTTCATTTTTCAATATTTTTTCCAATTAGCATGTGAATAGTGTCTTTTTAATAACTTTAGGTTTGAAACATAGTTAAGTGTATTTTTATAAAATCCATTTTGATTTTATTTTTCAAAATCTTTGTAATTTTCTAATTTTTTTATTATGTGTTTTGATCTCTAATTATACTATGATTAAATTGGGGATATATGTTATTATTAGATCATTAGATCATGTTCATATTCATATTGAGGATAATAAGACTATGATGGAGGTATTCTTCAAATTTTACCATTTTTTAATTATCATAAAACATATTAATAAATCTTTATTTTAAATTCTAACATCATTGATCATGACTTGTGATTAATGAGTTTATTCACAATCCATTGAATCTAACCATCATATCATATGAGTCTTTATTTTTAAGGGATGAGACCATTCATTACCTATGATAACTTCATCTTGCATGTGATAAGTATAATTGTTAGTATACCAAGTGTGAATATGACTATGTTAATTTTTATCATTGAGTCCTAGATTTTATTATGTATATTTTAATTTTCTACACAAATAGACTTATATATATATATATATATATATATATATATATATATATATATATATATATATATATATATATATATATATATAGTTTTAAACTAAATCAGTTTTACAACCCTACTAGGATAGAAACTAGTATAATAATTTGGAAAGATATATATGGTATTCAAACATACATTAAAAATTAAAATAGTAGAACTGATTGTAATGATTTGATAAATGGTATATGATAAATATATTAAATATAAAAAGGAATGATTACTTATCTTTTTTGGCTAACTATCTTATTGTGACTATATCATATAGTTATAAATTATAATTGTTAGTCTCTTTTAATTTAGTTTATAATATATTTTCTCTAGTTACATACCTAAGAAAACAAGAGTTATAATGATCGAGCATGTCAACACATCACACAAGAAAAGGGTCTTGTGTATTCACCCAAAACAAGAAAATTAAGACCAGTTCTCATTAGTTTTATTACATAAAGGTGTATTCATTTAATTTCCTAATATAGGTAACTAAAATAAGCACTTAATTATAATTCACACTTAGTTACATGTCTAAATCTTAAATATTCATTCGTTACATAGCTAAACAAAGAAAAATAAGTTGGGTGCAAACTAATGACAAAATAACAAAAACTCTATTATATTCATGAACATGTTACAATAGTATTTCATCAACACATAAACTTCCTTTAATTATATTCATAAGTCATATATAATATTAAAATGACTCTAAGATTACAATGTTTAATAATAATACTAAGTAAAAATAAGGGGTATTTATACATGGTTTACCTTGACCATTCAATTACAAAAGTAAATACAAAAAGATGACTCAATAATGACCATTAATAGCAATGAATCATAGAAATGTATTTAAAATAAACTCCTAAGGACCTAAGCCTAACTTACCATATACTCTCTTTATGATATATCCTCATCATTATGTGCCTATCTTCCTGTCGACCGGTATTGGATTCATGCTTGAGTATTGTTCTCTAATGTTTATACGAACCATTCCCTAACCATCTCCACTTTCATTACCTTTCCCAATTATTTTTCTAATATATTAGTCCTACATTCTTAGTTTCTCCATGTTTCATGCTTATTTGTTCCATATGACTTGCCTCTCCCATTTCATGGTCTTCTACATTGTGGCTCTTCCATGCCTATGCTTCCTTATGCACTACTTATCTTCAAAAATTAATCCACAAAAAATGATTCAAAATTGGGGCCTAACATCACCTCACACCAAGTCAATAGTTCATCCAAGACTATGAATTTTATTTAGGTCCCTATCTTAGTTAAAAAATAGGTTTTACATGTTTAACCTACCACTACACTTCTTCCCAATGATTCAATGCATTTTGGGGCTCATAACTAATTTCTTCAACTACCTCCTTAATCTATTTAGTCTCTTCATGTTGATCTATTATGTCACCTACTTGAATGGTTAAATGTTTGAGTGATGTATAAGAATCCTTATGAATGTCCTCTATCAAAGTAACCTCTATCAAAACTTTTCCTCATATCAATACAAAATCGTTATTCAAATCTGGATGGTGAGTGCTTATTTTGTTTTCCAAGGCTTCCACATCATGAAATGATTTGGCATGATCAGATATATATTTTATTATTAGTTCACTCTTGATGAATTGCGGGCATTGAAGTTTCTTTACTTGAATTCTTGCCTCCAAAAAATTTTTAGGCTGCACTAGTTTTAAAAATGCCATCAAGGATGGAAACCATATTTCCAAATTTATATGAAAGTAACTAATATATTTCAACAACCTCAATGAATTGCTTTATTTCCCAAGATTTCTATTTCTCAAGATTGTGATGGTATTTATTTTTTTTCAATAGTAGCTCCTCTAGGGTTCTTAATTTATTAATAGCCTCTCCAATAAGATGAACTCCATCTGTAAGGGTCATCTCCTACTCTAAAATAGACTTTTAGAGTGTTAGGGTCTTCAATATAACCATCATTTCTACTTCTAGTTGGAATATAACCTGATATACCTCCTATTAAAGATTTATCTTTTATTTTCACTTGTTTTGATAGAGAGAAATGACCTCTTGATGTTTCCTCTTGAGTTATTTTACATTAAATTCTTTCAAGTCATTCTACCTTGTCATCTCATGAGAAAATTTAAAAAGCATCATACTTACTTGATATGTTGTACACATATATGGATATATACATATTATACAAATAAGTTATGCCTCTCTTGGTGCAAAAATAATTCTTTCTAATGGCATTTTAAAATGGTTTTATTCATTATATATCATTGTAAAAATAAATTTCTTGTCATGTCTTCTGGATAGAGTCTGCCTTGGGAAAATATTACCACATATACTAGGATTTTTTAAATACATCCTATTGATACTAAGAATGAATGGAATGGGTTGCACTAGTAGTCACTATCCTCTAATTTGGTAATTAATCATTAGGTTCCTTCCATTTAAAGTTTATTTCTATATCTGGTTCCTCTTCCTAGTGACTTGTACCAGCATCAAGCTTTCCCATGCCCAAAGCTATGTTTATAACATTTCCCTCTTCAATAGTGGGACTCCCAACATTCATTTACATATAAATAAGGGTGTATTATTCATGTTTTTATAGTGATGGATCCTTATATAACCTTGGCATGGCCTCTTCAACCTATTTATGTTTGGGATAAGGTCCCCTCTCTGATGTTACTTTTAGAGTCACTAATTTCCATTTGGATTCCACATAATTAGGCATTGAATTATCTTATTTTGAAGGAATAAATGTTTTCATGGTATAATTAATACCTTATATATAACCTATATGAATTTTATCTCTTGGTTTGAAGGGGGGTATTTTTCTATTTAGGTTATTCTAGTTATATAGGTGTGCTGACATCATGACCTGACCTCTTCTACTTCTAGTGCCTTATAATCTCTAGAAAAGGTGGAATGGTTTCTCTCCTATCATCATCACTCCATTATGTCTTGTTTTTTGGATTTAACATATAAAATAATAAAATAATATATTCCCCAACCATGATTTTTTGGGCCTTGATATCAATATTATCTAATTCCAATTTTTATCTATAGGCCTTCTTCCTCTAATCAACATAACTTTGATAAAGAGTGTGAGTATCAATGATAATATATTTATAATAAATATTCATGGGTCATGAACAATATATTTTATTGATATCTTTCATAAAATACCTAGCATTGGAAACATATGATAGAATTAACAACCCAAATAAATCATTTGAAGGGTTCATTTGGATGGGTGTTAGATAAAAATGTTACGTTACTAAAAATTAGGTTTGGTATCCTACTTGGGCATGAAAGTCTTTATTAATATCCCACTCCTTCCCAAAATATTTTTTAATTCCATTATAGTAGCATTAAACCTTTTAACCAGAGATTTATTCCTTAAAGGGTAAGCCCACATTAACTCACCACTAGTGTACTCTAGCACACTAGTTTCATAAAATACCAATAGTTAAATAATTTCACCCTAAGAAAATTTCTATTTATGTAGGCTATGGTCCTTCTCTACATTTGTAAAAATTCACTCTGTAAAATATTTGGAATAATTATACTTTGACATTATGGTTATCTGATGAAATACATATAAGTGATCCATGTCTAATTATTTCCATCTATCCACACATTCAAGATTATTTATAGTAAAGTGAATATCCACTTTAAGGGTGGGATCTTGAATACTATTTATATACATTTATGGCCTTAATTATTGTAATCAAGTGCCATTGAAAACTTCTCAATCTCTTTTTGATCCTTAAAATATCCATTAAAGTCAATACCTAAGTATTGCATATATGTATCTTTACTAACTCTCAAGTCTATAGTCCTCATCTTGCATCATGCAATGTAAAATTAATCTTCATGTACATGTGAGATAAGAAATCTCATGATATCCATAGGTTTCCCCAAGTAAGTTAAATTTAATAGCTTAAAATCTCTAGCATCATTGAGGTTATTAAAAATAATATCATATAAAATATCATTTTATATATTATTATACTCACACATATATTCATTTTGTAACTCCACTTCATTCCTTAATTAGTGATTATTGTAGTCAAATACTTGGCAAGTCAACACATTGGACTCCCACTTCTCAATGTGCAACACCACTTAATGATAATACATTTATTTGATCAATATTGGGGGTGAAAGAGATGTTACTACTTTCTTATTCACCTCATGCACCATCTTAGATTCCTTATCATGTGTTCTCTTGGTCTGTTGTGGCATGTTTTTCTCTTGCACACTAGATTCATTAGGTGTTTCTTCCCTTCTTAAAATAGGTTGTACTCTTGTAGCCTCAAACTCTTTGTCTTCGCATATCATAGGCAAGGGATCACTTAATTAATCCTTCTTATTTTGTCACATCACTCTCCTAGAATACCAAAGGATATGTCACGGAAATCCATCCCTCCTAAAATAATACATGATTACTTATTTATCTCCCTCATCTCTCATGCTTCAACATCCTCTAGTGGCAAATTTTGACACATGAAACCTATAAATCCTTCAAAAATGCTTCTATAATAAATATTTCACTAATTTATCTATTAAATATGCTCAAATTACTTTAAAATATGTGAACTAGTCATTGAAATTCATAAACACACCTTTGGTAGCTTTAAAATGCTCTACTTGGCACTATAAATTTATGAATTAGTAATAGTAACATGTCAAAATTAACTTTTTATGGCTCCAAAGAGTAATCCACATTTACTTCCCCATGACCTCATCCATCATTTCACTCATTTAATTATTCTAATGGTATTTTCATGATGTCCATTTAGCACACTTGTCACTATATGCATGATTTTATTGTATTTAACACATCTGTCCCATCCCATGCTTTTCTCAAAGTGTGTGACAACTATAAATAACTTAAAAATTTACATTTCCAAGGAAGGAAACTACTTTACTTATCTTGACTCTTCATATTAATTACATATTGCATCCTATGTATTTACTTGTTCCTATGTGCTTCTACTTATGTGCCCCTTTCATAGGCACATTCGCTTCCAATGTTTCCTTTGTACTTTATAGATTTACTTCATTCACACTTCTTACCCCATATTAAAACAGGTTTGTGTTCCTACACAACATGATAAATAAAATAACAAAAAACCCAAGTGTTAATCTAAACCTAAGCAAGGACATGCAACCAATGCCACACTTATATTGGAAAAAATCCTAAACTAATCTAGTGGCATATGCCTTATTAACAAGAGGGAAACATCACAAAAATGGTAGTGGTAAAGATGACTACTATTGAAATGTCTAGGAAGGAACTATCCATATAACCTCTTCAACTTACATGTGCACATGGGATGAATACTATGAATAATAAATGGACCTTACCAATATATGTAAAATTTCCTTGAATGGCACATGAACTTGGTGTCATAAACCAACACATGCATACTAAGAGAAAAAGTCTTATTCTTGAGATGTTTATCATATCATGACTTTTTTTTCCACTTATCCACTCCTTGACTCTAATGTTCTAGAAAATGGGTTTCATCCAATTGTAGTAAAGCATCTAGGTACACTTTCAAGTATTCCTCATCATCCAAATGACCAATGCATACAATACATATAGAAGGTATAAGGAACTAAATTGGGAAAATGGATTCAACACCAAAAATAAGATTAAAGGGAGTACCCTTATTTGACCATTTATGAATGGTCTGATATGCCCATAATACTAAATAAATGTAATCATCCTAATCAATGTGACTAATATTATAAATCTTTATCAATGTATGACCCAAGATTTTATTCAATGCTTTAGACATACCATTGGCCTAAGGATGAAATGGTGTAGTCTTGTGTGTAAAACCATAAACTTAGACAGACACATTAAGGAATTGAGTTCAATAATCACTATTAAACTTAACAGACATCCATTCCTTGTAATAATATTCTCCCAAAGAACTCTACCAGTAGTGGTAACAAAATACTTCTAGGTTGGAATTGATTTAGCTTAGTTAGTCAGGTAATTAGTGGTGATAGTGATATAACACACTCTAATACACATCCCCACTAGATTAATTAGGATAAAAAATCAAGATCCCATTTCTCAAAGGGTTCATGAGAAAGTATCATGTGAAGTGGCATATCATCCCTCTAATTAAGTTTAACCCGACATTAATAGATATCACATTAGCATGCATAAGCTTTGACATCCTTAAATCGAGTGTGTGATCATAACCCAACTAATATAACCTTCTACACTATAGCATTATCAACATAATGGCCTCCGACAGCACCTTCAAGAACCTATTAAATAAATTCAATGTGATCGTGATACATCACATAACATCATTATACTTCATCTCAACTAATATTATATATGTCACTTCTAATTATTTACAAATGATTAGCATGAACAAATAACTATTTTTTCTCTTGATTACTAAGGTAGGTTAGTGCAGAACATATATTAAGAAAATTTGGGATATCCTCTAATTCTATAGGAATGCATGTGACTTGAAAGAGCTAAACATCAGGTAAGTCATCTTTATTGGCATGTGTTGGTTTACTAGATTCAACTTGAAACAAATGATTAAGTCCAAATTATACTTACCAAATTTTACCATCATATAAAATTGAAATTATTGAAATATCATAATCCATTAACAAATAAATCCATGTAACACTGACTTATTCATGAGGTATTTAAGTGTTTCATGATCTACAAAAAAAATGAATGAGGTGCCAATAAATACCAATGAAACTTTTTAGGTGCCTATAACATGGACAAAGCTTCATATTCTATAGTTGCATAATTTAGTTTAGATAGAGTGGGATTCTAACTAGCAAAGTAGATTGAATGAATAAGACTACCCTCACTAGGTTGAGAAAGAATAATGCCCAATACGATGCTTGAAAAATTAACATGTACATGAAAAGGCTTTATACATTATAAAAACTAGATAATGGGGGTACTGATTATCTTGTCCTTGAGAGCTATGAATTCATGTTTGTGAGCATATATCCATAAGAATTGACCATTATATTTAAGTAGTCCCTCTATTAACACTATGATGTTAGCATATCCTTGAATAAATTAATTATAGTACCCCATGTGTCTTAGAAAGGTATGGCCCTCATGATGGGTGGTTGACATTAGAAAGTGAACAACAATTATTTCACTCTTAACCAAACCCACCAAGATTCCATTATGATAAATAATGTGACCCCAAAAAAATAAATGGAGTATTAAAAACATACTTCTTTAGATACAATAAATCATAAGTTGTTGATAGTGCTCAAGAATGAGTCAAAGATTAGCACAATCATCCTACACCAAACCCTAGATGGTTTAATCATCTAAGTATACCTAAAGCAAACTATGAATAAAATACTTAAAATCCTCTACCACAATCCATGAGAACTTTACCACATCAATTTTTAGATAAAAAATAATCACATTATAAGCAAATGAACCCCATTTAGTTGACAAGATGGTCTTCAATTTATCTTCTTCTATGATCTGGCCCTGATGATACCTAGAAAAAGCATTGATGAAGGTATAAATCCCACACCCAATAACTCCTAAAATTTCCTTATTGAATGGCCTATACAAAGGTTCAATTATGCAAGAAGTATTAAGTACTTGGTAGTCTAGATAAATACTATTGTATCCATCCTTATTGATACTAATCACTATGGGCTTTAACCATTCATATTCATCAATAGGTTTGGTAAATAAATCATGTAACATACTATAACTCACCTCTTTAGCCCAAGAAAATATATTAGGATTCATTCAATAAGGTCTCTTTCTGATTGGTTGATCACCTTAAACTAGATTGATCTACATCTTACCTAATAAAGAATACATGCCTTTCATATCAGTATAATTACATGGGAAAACATCTTGATATTGTTGTAAGAGTCTAAAGATATTGGTGATGTTAGTATCAAACCAATAACTCCTCACAACAACTATCTTAGGTGCATCTTTTATGCCAATATTATGCTAAATCATCTAGGGTATCTCTAAACATGGTTTTTGGTCATTCTGTATAGTATCTCAAATATTGCACACTCCATACTTGGTATGAAAATCCAAGTGATTAATGGATGGATCTAGTGGGTCACAAGTCATACCCTCATCAACGTGGTACATGACCTTTTATTCTCCTATCCATATATATTCCCTTATTATATGGTCCATTTGAGATTTAATCAATGAACAAGATGAAGTAAGAGTATTAGATTCTTAGAAAATGGAAAATTTATCCTCATGCTATTAAGCATGAAATATACTAAGAGGGAGAGGTGAATCAATATATTATATATCTTATTTCTTAATCAAATTCCTTTTCTTTAACCACTTAACCACACATTCAAGATATGTAATCAAAATTGGAAAAATAATACGCACCATGAGAGAGAGAGAGAGAGAGAGAGAGAGAGAGAGAGAGAGAGAGAGAGAGAGAGAGAGAGAGAGAGAGAGAGAGAATATTTTTATTTGGAAACCCAAAGTGGGAAAAACCAAGGAGAACAATCGCAAGTATATGAATGAGCACGAACTCAAATTAAAAAGTTTGTAACCACCATCTTGTAGGAGCACCAACCCCTTTATCAAGCACCAAAAAAATAAATATTTGTGAGCACCAACCCACAAGATCACTAACCCCTTGCAAAGATTTGTGATCACCAACCCACATGAGCACTAACCCCTCTTGTGTATAAAACACAACTATCTCTCAATGTTGCTTACTCAATAATTGATAGAATTCTACAATATCTATTGTTTTTCTCTCCTTAAAAATAAATACAAACCATGCACTCTATTGCATATTAAAAATGTCTTATCAAGCCTTTATTTATATCTTTCCAAATGACCTTTGGCATTCACCCTTTATGACCCTTCAATATTCCTAGAAAATGGCACCAAACTTGCATGACCCTTTGTATCCTTGCATTTGAAAAGTCATATGGTGACCCTTCATAAGCAATAGCATCCTTTCCTCTTATTTCTTTATCTTGGTGACTTTTCCTATTCCTCAAAGTGTCCCTTCATGGAAAAACGTGTAATACCCTCTTTTGTCTTCACATGGTGACTCTTGGAATTCCTCAAGATGACTCTTCATGAGAAAATGCATCCCATTTCTCTTTCATATTTTACCGCATGACTCTTTGAATTCTCCATAGGCCCTCTTTTGACTTATATGTAACCAAAAATATATTCATTAATATTAAATAATATTAACACACATTAGCCAAGATATGAATTTTAAAAACATCATTAAATGCAATGGATCTTTTATCACCAATAATACTAGACCTTTGACATCAATGACAATATTTCCAATAATATCCCCCTTTGTCATTGATGGCAAGACCAAACTAAAACTACCACATCCTAAAACTTACACATACTACCATCTAAAAAACATATAGTAACTCCCCCTTACTGTAGCAATGTATACCTATTTATTGTATATGTTTCTAAACCTGTACTTATACCTATTATTCTCCCCCTTTGACATTAATGGCAAAGGGCCTACCTAGAGCTAATAATTAGCTCCCCCTTAACTGATGCTAAACCTCAATAGTAAGAAGTAAAATAAATTACTCCCAACTTCTCTGATAGATACTTAAATGTGTCTTTTGGTAGTGCCTTTGTGAAAATATCTACAATTTGATTTGTAGTATTGATATACTCCATATTAACCTATTGATATACAATGTTTTCTCTCAAAAAGTGATATCTGATGGGAATATGTTTTGTTCTTGAATGCATCACTGGATTATTCAAAATATTAATAACACTTGTGTTGTCAAAAAAAATAGAAATAGGTTCATCATATTTTACCTTGATATCTTCCAAAGTTTTCTTCATCAAAAGCACTTGAGTAAAACATAATAATACTTCAATATATTCTACTTCAGCTATAGAAAGTGATACTAAATTATGATTCTTGCTTAGCCATGATACTAATCTATCACCAAGGAAGAAATCCCCTCCACTTGTACTCTTTCTGTCATCTAAGCACCCTTCCCAATCTAAATCTCTCTAAGCAACCAAAGTGAAATCTCTACCTATGGGATACCATAATCCATAATTCAATTTCCCCTTGATATATGTGAATATTCTCTTCACCAACTAAACATGACTATCTTTTGGAGATGACTGATATATTGCAACCATACCTACTACATGTATGATGTCTAGCCTTGATGCTATCAAATATAAAAGACTACCAATCATATATCTATACAAAGATTGATCTATAATAGGTGAATCTTCATCTTTACTCACTTTATTTATTATACACATTGGTGTGCCAACTGGTGCACAATCCTCAAAACCAAATTTCTTCAGCATTTCCTTGGCATATTTACTTTGAGATATAAAAATTCCTTTATTTGACTGAAATATTTATAACCCTAAGGAAAATGATAATTCTCCAAGGATAGACATCTCAAATTATTTTTGCATATTATTAGAAAATTCTCATCTTTTCAATGTTTCCTCCAAAAATGATGTCATCAACATATACCACAATAATCAATTGATGCTCACCTTCTATTTTGATGTAGAGATTACTATCAACAAATACTCTCTTGAAGCCTTGATCCTATAGGTACTTATTAAGTCTTGCATACCAAGCTCTGGGATCTTGTTTCAATCCATACAATTCTTTCTTCAATATACATACATGGCTAGTATTATTTGACAGAATAAATCCCTCATGCTGCTTAATGTAGACTTGTCCTTCTAGATTCCTATTTAGGAAGGTAGATTTGACATCCATCTGAAACACATTGAAGTTTTTAAACACTGCATATGCAAGAAACATTCTAATAGCCTATAACCTTTCCACTGGTGAAAAATTTTCTTCAAAAGATATTCCCTCAATTTGAGCATATCCTTTATATACTAATCTTGCTTTCTTCCTAGTCACTTCTCCATTTTCATTCAAATTATTTCTATAAACCCATTTTGTTCCTATCACATTGTGATCTTTTGGTCTAGGCACTAATTCCCAAGTATCATTATTTTCTATCTAACTTAATTATTCATCCATAGCCTTAACCCAATGCTTATCATGTCTAGCTTCTGAAAAAGTTCTAGGCTGAATTTTGGATAACAAAGAGAAATTATCTTGCTCAGATTCACTTATCATCATTCTTCTAGTGTGAATTCCTTCATTTATGTCCCTAATGATATCACTTTCATTATTATTTCTCTAAACATATTTGGATGGAGTTTTTGTGTCCTTCTTCTCATCTTCATCTAATTCTTCAAAATATTCCTCTTCAATGATTTCAAGAATGTCTATTGGATCACTGATTCTTTGTGTTCCATCTTCTTGTATCTTGACACTTGCACTTTCAATGATTTTCTTGGTTATTTTGTTATAACATTTATAAGATTTAATTTTTCAAGAATAAAAAATAAATATACCTTCTTCTCTAGATTCAAACTTCTCATGTTTTTCATCAATTCTCATTATGAAGCATATGCTACCAAAAACTCTGAAATAATCAATTATTGCTAGCTTGTCTTTCCATAGCTCATAAGGAGTATTGTCACTATTGAATCTCAATAATGTTCTATTA
Organism: Torreya grandis; assembly: GCA_037957365.1. Taxonomy (NCBI): domain Eukaryota; kingdom Viridiplantae; phylum Streptophyta; class Pinopsida; order Cupressales; family Taxaceae; genus Torreya; species Torreya grandis. Next base: position 363,170 of record JARHVA010003473.1, on the reverse strand, counting down.
TGATTATGTACTACTATAGTAACTACCTCTATCTATTATTTATCTGATATCTTGGATTCATTTAGAATTGTCCTCACCATCACCTGAACTATTTTATTTCTCCACTCAACTACTCCATTTTATTGTGGAGTTCTGGTTGCTGAATAATATCTCTTTATTCCATGGTCTTCAAAAAAATAAATTAATTAATCTGACATGAATTCTCCTCCTTGATCTAATCTTAGACACTTAATATTCAAACTGGTTTCATTTTCAACTAATGTTTTGAATGCTTTGAAATGTCTTAAAGCTTATGATGTTTTTCTTTAAAAACATTACCCAAGTCATACATTAAAAATAATCAATAAACAACATTTAATATTTATCACCTTGAGTACTTTGAGTTCTCATAGGTATATAAAGATTAGTGTGAACAAGCTCTAACATCTGAGTGGTTGAGTACTCTTTTGTTTTGAACCACCTTCTAGTATGATTCCCATGCTGACAAGGTTCATAAAGCATGTCAGATGGCTTTATAATCTTTGGAAGATTTATAACCACTTACTTTTTTCTGATGTTGAAAAGGTTGTCAAAATTTATGTGACCCATTCTCTTGTGCCATAGCCAACTTTCTTTAATTTGATGCAAACAACGTCTTTAACCTTTGATGTATGATAACATATACAAATTATTGCCTGTTCTCTAAGCATCTGCAATCAACACATCTGAATCTTTTCTCTAAATTTCACAACCTTCTAAATAAATATTTAGTGTGTGCCCCTAATCACACATTTGAGTTACAGTCAAAATATTATTCTTAAGACCTTCTACAAACAAAATATTTTTAGTTTTAGTTATACCATTATCCAAACTTAGTGTACATTTTCCAACAATTTTGGTAGTAGTATTATCTCTAAATTTAACTATGCCACCATTGATCTTCTTCAAGGTTATGAACTTGATTTTGTTTCTTGTCATGTGCCTTAAACATACACTATCAATGGACCATGGATTTTTTTCATTTCTTACATGTAAAGTTGTTTGTACCAACATAGATTTTTTATGTTGTTTCTTCTACCATGAACATGTCTAAATTTTTTTCTTGATGAATGGAGCCTTAAAACTTTGGTCCTTCTTGACTGAATCAAACACACTTTTATAGTATAAAGCTATGTGTCTAAAGTTATTTCACTTGTAACATATTATGGCCTCTTCATTAAATCTTGATAGAGGAGAAAAAGAGTTGTGGCTTTTACTTGACTTTGCATGACTTTTCATCTCCTTATTTATTAAATGATTAACCCTTTTTTACATTCCATTTTCTTATGACCATTTCCATTAAAATAAAGACAATAAATATAAAAATAGGACCTATTTGTGTATCTCTAACCTAATTACCTTTTGTAGTTCTATTCCCTTCATCCTTCTTTGTTTGAGATGTCCTCTGTATTCTTAACTTCTTCCCTTTTTATTTCTTCACTTGTAAGAGCTTCAATATAGCTCTTTCCTTTTTCATTATCTATGAAAGTAGTGGCCTCCCATTTCTCTTTTACAAATCCAATACCTATCTTATCTGACATTAATCTTTGATTTTTTAATATCTTATTCAACATATTAGTATTATTCTCAAATTTTGAATCATTGGCTACTCTATCATTTATTGCTTTATTTGTTTTGTCAAGATCTAATTTTAAAGAATCAATTTCAATAACATACCTTTCACATTCTTTACTTACTATTTTCAACTGTGTCATTAGATCTTATTCATTCTTCTTAGATTCTTCAAAGTGTGCTTGTAGATATTCAATTATTTCCTTTGACTCCTTTTCATTTTTCTCAATCTGGAGATTTAATCTTTGATTCTTCTTTTCAAGAGATTTTAACTCTTCTAAGTCAAAAATGAGTTCTCCTTCCAGATTCACTTTAGATTCATTCCATTCTTCTTCTTGATCATCTATACTTTTTCTTGTAGTGGCATCTTTATGTATGCCATGAATAGAATCTCTTCTTCTGAATCATGGATTCTACTATTTTTGGTTGAGCTAGGATATTTAGAATACAAACTCTTCTTCTTTAATTTTTTTTTGAAATTCTTCTTGTATGTAGACTTTACTTATTTATTTTCACCATTTCCCTTATCTGGAGACTTAGTTACAAAATGTCCAATCTTCCCACAATTAAAACTTTTAAAAGGTAATTTTCCTTGATATTTACCTATGCCTTTTTTTGTCTTGTGAATGAATAAAGCTCCATTATCATCTTCATCATTGCTATAACTATCACTTGATTCTTGAATTTTAGCCTTCTATTTATTTGATGTCTTAAAAGTAGCTTCTCTCTTTGAGTGTTTCTCTTGTTCAGTCCACATCTCATATACCATAAGAATAACATGTAACTCATCCATCTTTATCTTGGAAAAATTCTTCATCTCTTCAATTGCTAAATCTTTTACATCATATCTCAATGGTAGAGATCTCAAAACTTTTTGAACCATAATTGATTATTCTAACTTTTCTCCAAGACCTTGAATATGATTAACTACTTGATCAACTCATAAAAGATAACTTGCTATATTTTCTTCCTCTTCCATATTCAAACTCTCAAACTATCTTTAAAAAGTCTAAAGCTTAGCTTGCTGAACCTTTCCATCACCTTTGTAAATATTTTCAAATTTTACCCAAGTTTTATGAGCAGATTTATATTGCATAACATTAACAAATTTTGATTCACATAAACCACATTAAATAGAATTTAAAGATTTAACATTATTTTCACTTTCCTTCTTTTATGTTGGAGTAGTCACAAGTGTATGTGGCTCATCATATTCCTCCACCACTGCTTGTGATATGTCAAATCTAAGGGCCATCGAATAAGTCTTCATCCTTATGCTCTAAAACATATAATTTGTCCCATCAAACAAAGGTACCTTATTTTTATAAAAAAACTTCATGTGATCCAGCCATCATGCTTTCCCAATCTACCTTCAAGCTATAAAACTTTTTCCAAATGAACCTGATCTGATGCTAATTATTAAGCATGAAATATACTTAGAGGGGGGGATAAATTAGTAAATTATATATCTTATTTATTAATCAAATTCCTCTTCTTTAACCACTTAACCACACATTCAAGATATTCAATCAAAACTAAAACAATAATATGCACCACACAAGAGAGAAAGAGAGAGACATTAGATTTTTACATGGAAACCCAAAGTGGGAAAAACCATAGAGAACAATCTCAAGTATATAAATGAGCAGCAAATAATATTACAAAATTTTCAAGCACCAACCCCTTTTCCAAGCACCAACACAATGCATTAACCCATAGGAGAACCAACCCCTTGAAAAGATTTGTGAGAAAAAACCCATAGGAGTATCAACCCCTCTTATGTATAAAAAACAACTATCTCTCAATTTTGATTACTTGACAAATAATACAACTCTTTAATATCTCCTACTTTTATCTCTTTGAAAACAAATACAAACCATGCACTCTCTTTCATATTACAAGTGGCTTCTCAAGCCTTTATTTATAGCTTTCCAAATGACCTTTGGCATTCACCCTTTGTGACCCTTCAATCCTCATGGGAAATGGCAAAAAAACTTGCATGACCCTTTATATCCTTACATTTGAAAATTCATATGGTTACCCTTCATAAGCAAAAGCATCATTTCCTCTTTTTTCTTTATCTTGGTGAATTTTTGTATTCTTCAAATTGTCCCTTCATGGAAAAATATGCCATACCCTCTTTTGTGTTCACATGGCAACTCTTGGAATTCCTCAAGATGACTCTTCATGTCAAAATATGTCCCATTCCTCTTTCATCTTTTACCTTGTGACTTTATGACTTCTCCATGGGCCCTCTTTTGACTTATATGTAACAAAAATATATTCATTAATATTAAATAAATATTAACATGCATTAGATAAGATATGAATATTAAAAACACCATTAAATACAATGGGGCCTTTATCACCAATAATTCTAGACCTTTGACATCAATGAAAATATTTCAAACACATGTACACCATGTATACATCATAAAATCTATTCAATTTACGTTGGATTGCCTATAATAGCTCCCTGCATGGCTTGCAGGGTTAGGCATAAATACATGTGAGGATGTAATAATGAAAGCACCAAAATCATATTAATTATTATTATACTCCATGAATCTATGTATAATTTTAATTTTTGATATATATACCATGCTCTAATTGAGGTGCATAGAGTATCATAGAATCCATGAAACCAAAAATCATCAAGCATAAATGTCTCATTCATATTTTAAAGGTTTTGATAGGAATCAAGATGAGGTTCTAAAACATTAATACCATCATAACTTAGAGTGGTGTGAATGCAATTATCATTATGTAAACTATAGTGCATATTAGTGTACACTCAACTCCATGTGACCAAATTATGATAGTGAGTTTCGCACCATCATGTAGATATCCATTAAAAACATCTCTAATTGAGTGCATCCATTAATTTTCAAAAACATGGAAAGCTTCCATATATTGAACATACTCCTAAACTTATAATTGGCCATGAAGTCTAGGTGTTTCATCTAACTACAAGGGAGGTCTAACCATGATACGCCCATGAAGAATGTGAATAAAGTTATGTCATTTAATTTTCTTGCACAGAGCATCATCTCAACTATCAATGGTGCCATAAATTCATCTATTAATATCATATTGTTTGTGATCCCAATGGTTGAAATCATTATTAGTAGTATCATAAATAGACCATGTTTCCACACAATGAATTATACCATTTGATGTAGGATCAAGGCACTCAGTTCCCTAAGCTATGGAATTATAGATATGATTAATGTCCCCATCAGTGTTAACTGGTTCAACAAAAGGATGTCCTTGAGCATGGTCTAGTATAATTAAAATGCATTGATCATCATTTTCAAAAATAATGAAACATTTAAAATTAAATCTCAAGTTAGCATTTTTTGGATAATACCATCGATGAGCCAAAAGAGCCAAATAATCATTTTCAACCAACTTAATTAATATAAATTAAACCTTGAAAGTGACACCTAAAATGTCAATGGTGTAATCCTTAAGAACTCTTATGGCTAATGCATGAGGCTTATTATCCATGAATAATACATGTGGAGAGGGATGTAAAGGAGGCCTCACCATATTTCTCCAAGAATCCTTGGTGAGTAAATTTGCCTTCATGCCAATGTTGACTAATATATCCTAAATGATCCAATGATCAATAGCTACATTTACTAAGATTTATTTATCACACTCTATATTATATTGGGCATGAGTCTCTTATCATTGTGCATGATTCAACTGATGATCCTCTATAATATTTAGTGCTTAGTGACTCAACCAATTCCTCAAAAGGGGAATGATGTATTTTTCAAAAAATTATTTTCACAATTCATGAAACTCATCACAAGTTGAATCTTGAAGATCCTAAGATTTTTCCATTTCACCATGTGTAGTAGCATCTCTATACTTAACACAAACATCTAAATATCACCTTATAAATATTATACCATATTCATTATGTCATGTAATATTTATTTCTATTTATGAGCATCTAAATATAAATTATCATGAGGCTCCTCCTCTTAAACCTTATCTACAAGTGGATTTCAAATAGACTATGAGGGAACACCACTTTGTGTATTAATATTTACCTTAGGACTAGTCAGAGTAGTATGGTGTAATATACATTGATTAATTGGGATATTTTCAAGTTGTATCATCCCAACACCCTTCTCATTCTACTCTTTGGTTATAGATATATACAACTACAGGCATTCCTATCGATGATGCTCATTCTTATAAAAGGCACAAGTTGGATAAATTGGGTAGTCACACTTGTAATACTATGGATATCTACACTTATAATAAGTTATAGGAAAAAAATGACCACCTATACATCTATGACCATGACCTATATATGACCAACCTCTAACATTATCTTTATTTTTGAAAACATAGGTCTAAAAAGTACCACATATGTGTACCTCATGAATCTCACTAATAAAGTAGTAATCATTTGTATCATGAATATATGTATCACATATTTTACAATATGATGATAAATTTGATTAATTAGCATGCTAAAGAACATGGAAATATCTCACATCATGGTTTCCTTGGTAGATCTCATAAGACTTATTATAGTATAAATACTCTTTCTAGGATAGTTATTCCTATTATGACCTTTAGTTTCATAGTCAACACATCATAAACCACTATAAGTATTGTGAGTACTATTTGTAGTGATTTTCTCCAACTAAGATGCCATAATATAAATTTGGGTTTCTATAAAAGGATTAATCTTTATGTTTATAATTCTAATAATTTTGGTATGAAGGGTATATTCCAAGTCCTTACACAAGTCAGTGAAGGTCTTTTGGGATAATCCACATCAAAAGGTAAGTAATAATCCCCCTAAAAATCATTGGAGATGCTGAGTTGCATTTATATAAAATGATAACTTTGAAAGAAGTGTTTTAAAATCTATATCATATTTGCACACACTCTCACTGAGTTTTTGTTTAATATCCTTTAGGGTATAAATATTTTGTTTTTCAAACTTTGGAATATGAAATTCCTAGAGAAAATATGCCTTCAACTGTTCATAATTTAACATAGCTTATTGTAGACCAAAATTTAAATACCACTTATGAATACACTCTAAAAGGGTAATGAAAATTGAGTTTCCTTTTGTTTAGTATAAGTAATGCCACATGCTTCCCAAATAATTTCACACTTATCAACATGTTTTGTTGCATTTTTCACATTGTGATATTTAGGAAGATGGAGATCCATATCATTGTAAATGGAAGTCAAACTAGGTGTTCATAATGAATCATATTATGATGCACTTATAATCCCTCATAGACCTTATGTGGGAGGTCCACCAATGTCTCCTATACCACCACTAGATCCTCTAGTCAAACCACCACTAGCACCACCTCCCATACCTCCTATGGAAATATAAACACATGATACATTAAGAACATAAGTAGGTTGATTAACTATGGAAGGGATGCCACTCTAACCACTAGTTATACTTGGTCAACCAGGAATTCCAAATTAATCAATAGGGTTAACTAATAATTGAAAAGCAATTAATAATAAACTATTATATTGATCATATAATACAATAGTTTATTCAATAGGTTTGGACTCTAGGCTATCTAAATCCTAATTTATTACTCTAATATCATCTAACTCAAAATCATGAACATGCACAATGGGTGTGGAATTGGGTTTATCCATATTGGGTGCTTCTGTGACTAATGTTTTCCTTGTTTCTCCCATGTATACTTGTGTTTGTGTTAGCTGTGGTCCTATGGTTGAGGAGTCATAATTAAACATTTATTAATCCCTATATATCCTTGAAACACTTTTTGAGTCCTCTTAGGCCATTCTTATATTGCTTCCAATCATAGCCCTTCACCTAGCATCATCAAACTTACACTTATGTAACTCCCAATAATTAGATGCCATGTTGAACCAACAATCTTATTTTAGAGTGTGCCCCTTCATTTCCACATTTACTGTACTACTCATGTGATAGATTTTAGCCATCCATGTGGAAGTTTTAAAGTCTTTAATAGCATATAAGATTCTTATCCTCTACTAAAAACTATCTAAATACCTTTTGCATGGCTCATAAAATAAGTTAAACTAAGATTCTTATGGAATATACTATGTAGAGATTGCATATTCAAAAATATATATTCAGTATTTTTCAACACTAAATTTCCACTGCATGCATCCAAGGAACTCCCAATCTTTCCAAGGTTGATATACACTCTACTGAGTAGGAGATCTTTCCTTTGTATTTATTTGAATGATCCTACATGTATGTTAAGATCCAATCATGCAAGTTAATAATCACTTCTATTAAATTAGCTTCATAAAGTGAGTCATAAAGGTTATATTTTACCCATGTGTGTTTATAAACTCTTGATTCAATATAGTAATGTGTAAAATTATCTCTTATGTTAGTAACCCAATGTTTAACATTTTCCATAGATAGTCACTCGATCATTTTCCCACCATAATGAAAATAAGTGTTACAAGTACTGAAAATGGAACCAGAATGTTGGTCTCTTTTCCTTTAGTATATAATATCATTTCCCTAGCTTTGTACCTAAGAAAACATGATTTTCAACAAGCTATCATGTTCACATATCATGTAATAAAAGGGTCTTGCATGCTCACCATAAACACACAACTAAAACTAGTTCCCATTGGTTTTGTCATGCAAAGCTGTATTCATTTACTTTCCTAAGCTATGGTGCAAAAAAAATAACTTAGTTATAATTCACACTAAATTCCATGTATAAATATTAAACATTCATTCATTATTTTACTAACTAAATAAAAAAATCTAGGTGGAAACTAATATAAAAATAGTAATAACTCCATTATATTCATGAACAGATTACACAAGTATTTTATCAACACAATATTATTTTCATTACATTCATAAGTCATATCTAAGATTATAATGAGTCTAGTATTACAATTTTCAACAATAATATAAGTAAAACTAAGGGATATTTATACATGGTTTACCCTGACCATTCAGTTATATAAGTAATTGAAAAATAATATCTCACCGAAGACCATTAGTAGTAATGAGTCATCGTAATTCATTTATAATTAATTCATAAAGACTTGAGCTGAATTATCCCTATATTCTCTTTATGGTATATACTCTTCATCATGTATCTATCTTCTCATGGACTGATGCTAGATTCATGCTTGACTATTATTCACCAATATTTATGTGAATTGTTCCCTACCCATCTCCACTATTTGTGCCTTTCCCAAATATTTTACTAATATCTAACTCATACATTCTTAGGATCTTTGTGTTTCATGATTTTTTATTCCATGTGACTTGTCTCTTCCATGCCATGGTCTCTTATGCCATCATTTTCCACATAGTGTCTCTCTTTCACATATGATTCCTTATACACCACTTGTCTTCAAAAAATACTTAGAAACTATATATATAATTGAGGGCCGAACAAGACTAAATCAAGATAATGATTCGTTTCATTATAGAACTATATTTTTTACTACATAGGATCAATTCCATCAATCTCAATTTGTTTAGACTATCAGTGTTAACCTCTGTTGGTTGATAATAACCTATGTTAAATAATGTACTATGATTATATGGTCACATTTTTGTATCTCAATAAGTTTTTTAAGTGTTATTTCAATCTCTAATCATGTACAGAATTATATAAATCAACCTCCTTTACCTTTGAACCCTAGGTGATCTTGTGAGGGGTATAAACATGTAAAAATTGTGAACGTTTAATGGGTTGATACAACCCTAATCACCTCTATTTTATGATTTAATTTTTCTTACATATTCAATACTCAAAGGAGCTAAATCAACCTAATGTGATTGAGAATTGTGTTCTTTCACTATATGTATGAATTTAATGATTTGGATTTGATGCTTAGAAATGCTTGATTTGATGTAGATTTAGAAGGATTTAGACTTGTATTATGATTTATCCTAGGGATATATTCACAATTTTGGAAAAATAGGGCATATTTTATCAATGTTAAACATGGTATATATGTGTATTGGATAAGTTCTAAGTCATTTTTGAATGAAACCTTTATTATTTATATTGATTCCAATTGGGTAATTTCTCATTCCATTGATACGATAGGAAAATGGGTTGTCCTTAAGAAAGGTTTGATTTTAAAAAGTAACTACTGCTAGGATAGGGTTAATTTAAACCATAAAGGTCAATATAAATTAGTGATACTAACATAAATTGATGTAACCAACTTGCGTATAGGTGGATTAAATTGGAGTTCTAAATATGTATATGAAATATATTTAATAGGTTTTAAATAGACTATGAGGTTCCTATAGGTTTGTAATAGTAGATCTATATGTTTAAATCTCAATATAAAATGTAAGTGTGAGAGAATGGTGGATTATAACTATGGTTTTCCAATAAATTCATGTGTGTTAAATGTGTGTAAAGCTTATTATTACCAAGTGATTAATACCATATTGTCATATCTACATAAGATCCCCTTTTATTCTCATTATTTAACTACTAGTGTAAAAGGATAGAATATACCTAAGTGTGTACAATAAACTTTATATTTTTTTATTGATATCTAATTATATAGGTTACTCTTATAAAAAATTGAAATCATATGTATACAATGCCCATAGATTGACTATTTTAATTTGAATTTTTTTTAATAAATTTTTGACAAATAAAAGAAATTAGTACACCTATATCTTGGTAAAAATGATGTTTCTATTGAAATATTTTTGAGATCATGCTTATTTGTTAAATAATTGTATGAATTTTATGCTTCCTTATTGATGCATATGGAGATTTTGGTGATTGTGCCCCAAATGTTTGTAACTATGCAAGCTATTCAATTAGGAAGAAAACATGTCCAAACCCTCATGAATGTGGAGATAATTTCATAAGGTACTAACCCAAATAAATACATAGGTAAATTAAAGAACCACGTTATGGGTTTTCTCAAATAAATTGAATTAACCACTTCAAATTACCTATAGATTAAATTGTATAATTTTTTCAAGTTAACTCAAGTTCACTCCATGTAAAAAAAATCATGATCTAAAGATAATGAACAATGTTCATTACCCCATCATGACCACATGTTTG
>JARHVA010003473.1:322500-347500 GCA_037957365.1 Torreya grandis | reverse complement strand
TAATGGTTCTTTACATAGTAGATATTTAGATCATAATGGCATTAGTGAAAAACATTTTTGCTTATTTGAACCCCTATAAAACACTATTCTTTTAGAAAAACATATGATACATTTTTAAGATAAAGTGATATAAAGGAGCCTATTAAAAAACCTCTCATAAATATTAAAAATAATGTTCCAATGGAAACATATCATAACAAGATGAAACCATTAAATGAATCAATTCTAAACCATAATATTCCTCCTAAGGAGATCATATATCTTATACATGTTGTAGATGATCTTCAACAAAAATGCATTAGTTAAGTCTAAACAATGAATCATATTAATGTCACATTTATTATAAAATAAAGCGTGCAACATCTGCTATAATTATTGTAGTGGAATTTGCCCATCTAAATTTCACTAACCCATTTTTATATTTTCCCAAAATCTTTTATTTTTATCCTATTTTCGATAATATTTAATGGGACTCCATAGCCCAATAGTTAAGGAAATTTTTTTGAATAGCCCACATAGTGTAAATTGTAGATTTGATGTAATGGGTTTGACAATAAATTTCTTATCATAATTACATTATTAATTATTTTATAATTAATTAGAATTAATTAAAGTCACTAAAAATATATTATGTTTAGTCATTAGACATATTAATTCTTTTTATAGTTAATATTTGTGTGTGAATTTAAAATTAAAAAGTTCAATTAATATTGTGAATTTTCCCAAATAAAAAACAAAATCAAAAATGGGAAAATAAATGACTTTTCAAATTTTTTTGTGAAGGAGGTGATTGTACAAAAATGAAAAAATCAGAATTTATACAAGTTATTATTTTTCACAAGATCTTGGAGAGAGAAAGTTATAACTTTATGTGGAGCTATGTTATTTCCACATTAGAGTAATGAAATGCAAGCAAACGAGTGAGACTCTTTTTGGTGTTTTTGGATTTTAATATATTTTTTTCATGAATTTTGATTTCTTATTTATGAATAATAAATCCATTAAAATTATGCATTTATTTTATTATTTGAAATAATGGTGTTTCCCCAAAATTTTATTGAGATCCTCCATTTATGAGCTTTCCTAATGTCCATGAGTTTTGGTATGTTTGATCTTAATGGAACTTCATACCAAGTGTGTAAAATTAGGTTTGTGAGGATAATTTGTTCTTTTAATCATGCCTTTTTTTCCTAAAACCACTACTAATTTTATTCTCATTCTTATTTAATGGGAATGGATTTCATTTTTTTAATTTGTTGTTGAGTTATCCCAATGGTTCTTTGCATCTATCCAACTATGGTTTTCTCCATTTTTATATTTTTATTGTATATTTTGTTTCCTTTCAAGATTTTAGGTGAAAAGTACACAAAATCCCCTCAAATTATTCATATCATACAAGGGAACTATCCCTATTAATTTTAGATTAGAATCACCATTCTCTATGGTGATATATCCAATTGTTGGTGAATTGGTGTCACTTCACATTGGGTGAATCATAAATCAATAAATACCAAAAGTACCCATTTTTATAGCAATATCTTTTGGCAACTTCACTGGGGATAAAAAAGGTAACTTTTTAATCCTCAAATTTAGATGAAATATTCCCCTTAAAAGAGAAGATTTTTAACTCCTTTGAAAACCTTCCTAAAAATAATGGAATGCAGCCCATGTTTGTAATTTTATACTTTTTCTATTGTTATCCATGGTCTAATTTTGGTTATAGGTATGAATATTTTTCAGCTAAAAAATAACATCTATATCTTGAAAACATTGGGCAAAAATGAAGAAAAACTAAAAGAGACATGTTGCAAATGAGCATGAATTAAGAATTAATTGGATTTATGAAAATGATTATACAACACTAAGTATATTTCTCTTCATACATGCTATCAAAGAATATTTTATCTTGGAGATTGTTGATGAGAAAATATGTGTTTAGTTTTTGAAAAACTTATATAGAACCATTCAAGTGAAAAATAAATAAATTTGTCCATGCTAGAATTTAGATCAAGTGAAAGAATGCATGGACATAAAAATTCAACCACATTTAAAGAGCATGAGATAATTCATGTAGGTAGTGGAATTAATATCAGTGAAGAGAAATAATGCATTGAGGTTAAACATGAGCTCATAATAGGTATTGAAGAGTAAATAATAAATAATTTATAAGAAATTTCTAGCCATTTAGAATGTTAAGAGGTTTAAGTCCCTAGTTCACATGTGGAAGTGCCTATGTAAGCTTTGGTTCAACCATTCATGGTTAAAGAATTATAAAAGAACATAATAATTTAAGGTGTTTGAGATATCTCCCATTTTGTTGATGTTTCAAGTTTCAAATCAATATGAATCCATTTCATTCATGAACAAAACATCATAAATTTTTAAATTATAGTTATGAAAAGTCATGTGTTTGAATCCATGTCTATTTATCCCCCCATTCCTCATGTCTTCACCATTGATGAAATTAAAAACACATTGTTTTCCCTACTATTATCTTTACATTTGATGTCCTTACCATGCCAAATGTTGACTGGTAAAGGCTCATATTTTTCACAACCAGTAAATGGTTTTGTTTAGTCTCATTTTGTTTTCTATCCCTTTTTAAATATTTTACCATTTTGCTCATTTTGGCTTGTGTTGTTTTCCCTTTCATTTTTTTGTGGTTTATGTGTTTTTTTAGTAAAAAATGTTTTGGCATTGTGGTGTTTTCTCTTTTACATTGTGTTTGTTCCTTAAGCCCAAAATGGCCTTGGTTGGCTTACATTATTTTCTGAAGATTTATTGATTGTGAATAAATGTAATATATATAAATCTACCTTAGAATGTTTATCTAGGATAGAGTATATTTCATCTTCACCTCTTATTATTACAATAATGTATAGTTGAAATTAGATGTCCAATTTCAAGAGACGTCTTTTCAATTAAGAATGTCACTAATGGATGTTTGCAAACCCTTACAATTTTTTTTTTTTTGGATTGGTTTATACCAGGATTCACCAAATGAGGTAGATAAGGGTATATTGATAGAAGGTTTCTTTTGGATCTCATCACTAGTCAATCCTACAAATATTATGGCTCAATAAAATGGGAGTAGGATTTCATAGATATTTCCATGGTGGATGTACATCCTCCTATAGGATGGTTAGAAACTCTAGCCTATCTTTTTCTCCATTGATAATAACTATTTATCATTACATATCAATGCATATTATATATATTCCTTAAGCTAGTGATTTTAATTAAAAAACTACAAAGGAGGTATTAAAGTTATTTCCTCTTATGGTTAGTCATTTCTCTCTTTCTATGCCTTTAGGTCTAAGTCTTTATTAGATTATAATCATTATTTTAAGCATGGGGAATCATTTGTCTCTTTGAAAATTAGGTCAAATTAAAAAGTTATGGATGTGGAAGATAATGATTATATGCATAACACCCAAGGAGGGAAACCTCTGACTATGAATTCATTATTAGGGAGTGATTATTTAGATTCATTTATTCAAAAGGAATTAAAAGAAATCTTGTACATTGACAATATAAATATGTGGCAACCAAATTTATTTTTACACATAATCCAAAAAGAATAATAGAATAAAGTTCATCCAGGGTTTAACACATGAACATGTAATGATATCTATAATTGTGTTAGAACTAACATAGGAACTAGACTAAGTGCATAACCCATCAATGACTTCTTTAGTAATTATTTTAAGCACCTAGTGTTTGGACATAAATGGTTCAATTTGGTCTTACCCACTCATATATATTCATTTAATATGTTTTAACCTTCCTAATGGAGTCATTACTAACTTATACCCTTACCCCAGTGATATACAAGATATAAAATAACTAGTACCTTAAGGGTAGTTTTATAAAATTTTACCAAACAAGGGTAGAGTAGTATTTGATTCAATAGAAGAATCATCATACTAAGATTTCTTAAGTATTATTTACCAAATCACAAGTAGAAACAATAGATCAAAGGAAAAGGACTATTTACAAAAATAATACAAAGCATTTGAACACCTTTTCATTACACAGCCAAACTAATGCATGAGGTTTGACATAACTACTATGTGACGTAAGTAAAATTTGAGAGATGTTTTAACAACAATGCTTAAGTTATATTTAGGAAAAAATTACCATTTATAATTATTCTACAATTTCATGAAAATCATGCCTAATAATTCTATAAAGGTTATGTTAGATTTACCATTACCTTATCACTGGCATAAATGTCTCATGAGTTAACCATGTCAAAACATATTAAGATTCTCATGAACTAAATGAACTTATGTTAGGTCTGGATTAAGATTTTTATTAAATATGTATAATTTAACTTAAATCCATGTTTTTAGTCTAACAATTTACTGTATTGCTTAGTTAGAGATTATATATTACTTAAGATTTAATTATAAGATAGATTATTATTATAACAATATAAGTTTGTAACTTATTTTATCATTTTAAGCATAAAAAAATGTTAATAAAATATTCAATGGATTATTCAAAACAAAGAGCATTTGTTCCTCAATCACAATATGCTTAACTAGGAATAACCACATTCCTTTTATAACTAATAGTGAAGTATATTATTCATGTTTTACCTTCAATATAAGATTAAGTTAATATTAATAATAATTAATTATAATGAATTAATTTAGGAGCTACCCATACTGTTCATGGCACGTAACAATGCATAGTAATTTAAATGCTAAAATATTATCTTCAAGGATATATGTACATATTAAATTACTTAATTAATTATTCAAATTTAATCTTTATCACACACTCCATTAATTTATTATAAATTTGAACATAAGTATTAAACTAAATTCAATCCATGTCACAAATAGGATTCATAATACGTATATGGATTTAAAAAGTTCATTTTAATATAACTTTCAACTTTATCTAAATTAATACAATATAATAGATATAAAAATTAAACATATCCAATTAATACCCTCATCTATCCTATGCAATCTTATGATTATAAAGAATCATACAAAGTATATTAATATTATGCTTCAATTTCATCTACTCTAAGAAAGAAAATAATCAAGCCATACTTAAGCTATATTATAGATCTATGTTCAACACTAGTATTTGTATATTAAAATAGATAAGTAGTTTCTCAATCACATACTAATGATCTACAAATAAAGTCAAAAGATAAGAATATATTTACAACTCAAGACATTATAGCATTTAGTGCAACTTTTTAACTACTTATTCTAAATAAGTGATTAACTACCAGCACAAGATAAATAACTCATTATTATATTACTCTATTAAAGTATTCATCAAAAAATATAAATTAATATTAAGTTAGTAATGTTATATTATTCAAATAATTAAATGAACAACTATAATTATCTCATGAATCAAATATACATGTATATGTTACATCACTTTGTATCAAATACAACTATGATGAATAACATGAATTACAACAATAATAATTACATGAAAACTTTAATTCATTTTAGATAACTATCATAAATCAAAGTAAGAATAAAAGAATCCAATCATTACATGCAACCCAATAAAGATAAACCTACCTCCCCAATCCTAATGAGCCCAACCATAAGTGGCTATAGAGTACCCTAACCATCAGTTGGATATTGATCATGGTAGCAAATAAATGATGGAGAAAGGATTAAAAAACAACTAATCTTGAAAAAATTCAAACAAACTATCAATAGAAAGAAAAAGAAACATGTAAACTATCCCACTAAGATCCATTAAATTGGTACATGATTATGACTGCAACTCACTTTTTGAGCTTTATCAATTTATAGTCCATATTTTATTCCAAAATATAATATAGCTTATAAATTTATTAACTTGTGTGGTATTCATCTTCACATAATAATTTAATATACATTTTTGAGTTAAATTAAAACTCTTAAAAATAAGATAACAACCTCAACTAATTAAGAATTAATAAAATAAAACTAACGTAAAGTTATAGGTCTTATTATTGACCAAAAATTGACTTTATAACATAATGATAATTTAAAATTTAATTAAAATGATTTATAAAATTAGAATGAATAAAATAATTGACAAATCAATGACCCCAAAATGTGACAACATAATCATGAATAGATAATGATTCTAATTATCATTTCTAGAATTAATCCAATTCTTTCCAACATGATTTCATAAATTTGGCTCAACTAATAGTGACCAAATAATTCCACAAAAGTAAAATAATAATGCTTATAAATAAAATAAGAATAATATATTATGCCCTAAAAGCCTTGCAATTATTTCAAATCCTTATGGGGACTCCCTATGGCCTTGTTGACCATTTTTTCCCAACAGGCCAAAAATCGGTCCCCCCTTTTTTCATGTTGTTCTAAGCCAGTACTTTTGATTTTTGCATGAGTCTTTCCATTTCTATAGACTCTAAAAGTTTTCTACAGACTTCACAAGGACTTTTACAAACTCTATAGGTGTAGTCTTTTGGAAGACAAAGAACCAGTTCAGAGAGTGCAAGGTTTCACAAAGCTTCTTCAGACTCCTATCTGAAGAAATTCATAAGGAAAGAAAGCTAAAATGGTTCAAGGACACTTTTCCTTAAGGTTGGAAGAGTGGTTCAATGACATAATATTTTCAAGAGTTAGCACCTTTAAACTATTAAACCATTGAACTGGTTCAATGCCTTGGTTCAACACCTTGGTTGAATGCTTCGGTTCAAAGCCTTGGTTCAATCAGCAAAGATCATCACTTTGGTTCAAAGCTAAGTTCATCAGCAGGTTCAATCAAATGGTTTGTTGCTTCGGTTCAAAGCCTTTATTTAATCAACAGGTTTAATCAAACTTCATCACTTTGGTTTAATCAAACGGTTCATCAGCTTGGTTCAACATGTTGGATAAATGTTTTGGTTCAATGCTTTAGTTTAATTGGATGGTTTAATCACTCAATTCAATGCAAAGTTCATTGATAGGTTCAATTAAATGGTTCAGTTCATCAACTCAATCCGAATGGTTCAACAGGCTTGATTCATCAAATGGTCCAACAAACGTTTGAACCATTAAATCGGTTCAATGAATTGGTTCAATGGTTGGTTCAAAGGAGCGATTTAATCAAAGGTTCAAGCTTATTTAAGGGAAAGTGCCCTTGTGGAGGGTAGTTCCAGGTTCAAGAGCCCTTGTGGAGGGCAAGGAGCACTTCAAAGAGGCCATAAAGAAGTGGCTAAGATCTTTCAAAATTTTGTTAAGGAAATGTCATGAATTATTTTAGATTTTTGTTCAAAGGATTTCCTTTACAAAAAATCCAAAGGAATTTATGGAAACTACAAGCAAAAAGCCTGAGAGGAAATTTTTGAAGGCAAAGTCACAAGGCAATTCTTGCAGACTTTTTTGTCTGCAAGAAAAACCTGAAGCAAGAAAGCCCATGGGAAAAAAGCCCATAGAAAAATCCCACAAGGAAAATGCCAAAGTAGAAAGCCGAAGGAATTTGCCAAGGACGGTGACATCCCAAAAGCCATCAACTTTAAGAAGATAGACTAGCCATTGGTTTTCAAACTGTGACAGGCCCATGAACATCAATTTTACACCTAGAAAGCCAGATCATGGAAGGCACCAAGTGGAAACTATGGAAGGCTTTGACATGCTTTTTTAGGAGCATCAGAATGTGCCATGTGTCCCCTATAAGGCTCGGTGAAAGTCGACAAGTGTTAGCCTTCGTGGTCTCTCTCTTTTGTCCCCCGAGAAATGTGGTGGGCCCCAGATGAATTGCTAAATAAAGTGGAACCCAACACATGTCCTCTTCCATAGGACCTTCAAAGGGTGCCTAAAGCTTCCATGAGTCAAGCATATGTTTCCACATGTCTTGCTCATTTTATAGTGGAATGTGCCATGTGTCACTCACTAGAATTGGTAGAAAATGGCCAAGGCAAGCAGTGAGAGCCTAAGGAACATAGTGACCCACCAAAAGATAGCCCTTGAGGACTAAAAGAGCCAAGAAGAGACAAGGTAAGGAGGAAGATGAAGTGCAAGAAAAGACAAAGCAATCCAAGTGGCAAGGAGAGGTGAGTTATTGCTAGATGGTCATCAAATGATGTAAATAGTGAGCAATGCAGCCTACTTTCTCCATTTGGCATTTACGAGGGGACAAACTATAGTCTATATGTAGGAAGAGAGCATTATATTTGTAAAAAAGAGGTGCGGCCATGTATTTCACATTAATGTCGAACACTGAAGTTAAAGTAGGAACTGATAGTCAAATGGCTCCCTCTTCCTAAGGCTTAGAGCGCACATGGGCCAACTTGCAAAAAGAGTGCCAAAGTCTTTCCCAAAAATCACCAAGTTCTCTTCCTCTCTATATATATTGTAAATCTTCTCATTTGAGAAAATATCCATTCTCTCAACCTTAAGGAAAAACTCTACCCAAAAATATCTTAGGGATTGTAAGGCAGAGCTCTGCCAGATTTTACCTTGAATCAGGACTTAACATTTTTACCTCTATCTAGACTTGAATTTTAAAGTATTTGTCTGTGTTCTTCTTTTGTGTTAAGTCATTGTATTTCATGCTTTTCATAGATCAATTAAAACATGTCTAGTGCATTATGAAGTCTCTTTTCTACAGGTCTGCTAGAAGTGTCTACAACAAGAATATAGGTGCATGTGAATAGGCTGTCAAAGTGTGTCTTAGAACAACTTTAATAGTTCCTTCCTCCCTATATCTCTATGGACCCCTGACTCACTGAAATAGAAGAGTTTACCACATCAGATGAAGTGTATGGTCATTTCTTCCTGGTGAAAAGTGTATGTTCAGGCTGGGTGGGTCAACTTTTTTGGTGTATCGCCTTTTCATTTTTAGGCTTAGGTTCTATTTTTAGCATCTCTCTCTCCCTTTTCACCCCCCCTTTTTTACATTTATTTGTTAGCAGTAGGAGAAAATAGGGCCTAAAAGATACATTAGAGGGAGCTAGCCCTTATCTAGAGACTCTACCCTCTAGCTTCACCAGTCCCACAGGCGAGAGGGGAGTTTCCATTATTGCGTGTGGAAGGGTGGGAGCTAGGTGTCCTACCCCAGGTGCAATCCACTACGTCAATAGTTTTTGGCACACTCAGTGGGACCAACTATGACAAGTTTTGTCCAAAGAGTTAAAGAATTTTTGGTGTGTTCTTCAAGAAACCAACCTTTAGAGGCTTTTGCAATACCAATGGTGACTCTAAGTTAAATCAACTGGTTAAGCAGTTTTGGTGCCATCAAGAAATAATATTTTGGTATGTATAATTCCATTGTTTAAAGCCATGAACCTTGTTTTCCTTAGCTAGTCTAACTATGATCCTTATTAGCCTTATGTTGATCCTTATTAGGTTCAATATGACTAGTCTCAACCCTATCATAAGCTATATCAGCCTTATTCCCAATCTTCTCAATGTGTCACTTCTCCTACTCGACCCAGTCTCTTTGCCAATCAACCCATTTCCACCTTCAAATGAGCTCTACTGGGATACAAAAAGTATGTAATAGATCTTGACACCAAAAGGGGATGTGGCCAAGAAATTCCTAATCATGTCATCCATCGAGTGAGAAATGCATTGGATTAGTTTAAGAGTGAATGGGCTCCTATTGAAAAATCCTATTGGCAAAGGCTTACAAGTGAGATGTTGGATGTGAGTGGTATGATTGCATCTTTGGAAGAGAAGCTAAGTATTTATGAGAGGCAGCCTTACCATGTCTATCAACCTACATACTCATTACCCCAAGTATTATATCAGTCATACACAACTCCTGCTTATGAGCCAGGTCAAGTCTGTCAAAATCCTTTCCCCAATCATGTTGAAGAGAGTTCTGAAATAGTAAATCTTATGTTTCAGGATAATCTTGCTAGATAGATCAAATTGGTAAATATTTAGATGCAACAGTCCATTTTGGTAGCAAGGGAAGTGGAATCTAAACCCTCACTACCCTCTCACATTATGGCCCCATCACCCCAAAAGTAGATGCCCATTCTAAATATCTTGAGCTAGAATAAAGTGGTTGAGTCATGGAACATCAAGGAGGAGAAAGACATTATCCAAGAGTGTGAGGTACAAAATGAGGTTAGTCCTTTTCAAGTCCCTCCCACCCTTCCTCAAGAAGATTCTTGCATTTCATGGCAACCTTCATGCACTCCCCATATCTATAATGATTCCTATGAGCTCCAAGAGGTACAAAATGAGAATAACCTGGCTAAGCAGATTGAGGAATTAGAGGCTAAGATGAGACTACTTGGAGAAAAGGAGATGGAGTTTTCAGACTGTAGGGGAGACTATGCTAAAATATTTTGAAGAGACTTGTGTGCCCCCTCCTTTTCTATAGAAAACCCCCTCTTGTGTGCCAAATCCTTTCTATCAGATGGCACTTGCTCATTCTAACGCATTCGAAGCATCAATTGATCCTACCTTTAATCTTGTATGCCTAGCTTTTTGGTACACCTCTTTTCAGATAGCTCTTCCTATACATGAGTAGACCCTCCCAAATCTTCCCCAACCTCCTCAATTCTTTCAACATGATATCCAAATTCCAAGCTAAAAAAGGAACATCATGAACCAGCCCAGGAACTTGAAGAGGATAAAGTTACTCCTTGTTCACAAGGGGAAAATTCCAATCCCAAGGTCATGAGTTGGAAGCAAACAGTGGAATATTGGGGTAGAAAGGAAGAGGAGGAGAAAGGTTTTACTCTAAAACTTGAAGAAGATGAGGCTACTCCTACTCTTGATGATGATTATGACCTCCAGGAAAGGCTCTTCCAGGAAGATATAGATAGGCAGATTTTAGAGTTGGAGTCCAGAGCGAGTTTCCTCAACCAACATGTGGTGGATGTTTCAGACCAAATATTAGATCCCATGTTTGAACACACTCCATCTACACACCTCCAAGAGATCTATTAGGCCACACCTGATATTGATGAAGTGCTAGCCAAGTGGAAGGAGGAGAATCATTTGATTCTAGCTCAAGAACTGCCTCCCCTTCCACATGGTTGTTTCACTTCACACATTCTCAAGGAAGAACCTATTCTGTAGGAGGTGAGTGAGGATTAGAAGACCCAATCTATAGTTTCCCAAGAGGCTATCATGAGTGAAAATGAAGAATAAATCATCATTGATGCCCCTTGTGAAGACTTCATTAGTAATGGAGAAGACACATGCCACACATACATCCAGATGTTCCAGCAATACGAAGAGGAACTTAAGCATGGTGAGCTCTCTACCCATTTATTTGATGAACTTCCTTGTTGATTCTATGAAGAGGATGACTATGCTAAGGAGTTAGAGTTAGAGGAGGATTAGGAAATATCTTTGAACATCTCGAGATCCTGATCTTTGAGGAGAAAAAGGAGAGGTCTATCTTGCTTGAGGAAAATTTTGAAGAAGACAGTTTTAAATAGAGAGGTGATGTTCCATGGGATGAACAATAAATTTGTGATTCCATATAAGACATCACCATAGTCACCCTTCTTCAAGAAATCCAAGAGGAAGTAGAGGATGAGTTTGACATGATCTTTAATGAAGCAGAAGGAAATGAGTCAAACCATGATGCACTACAAAGGGACCATGCACAACAACGGGCTTATGGTGATGAGCCAATAGCCACAATTTTATTTGTGAAATGCACCAGCATGAAGGACCAGCATTCAACAAGATTATAATAATAAATAGAGTATGTATATGTTGGAAGCATGTTTGAATTTGATCCACTCGAAGGTAGGCTAACCAAGGTGACAGGCAAGAGGAGCAGGTCACCAACTCTCCATTTCATTCAGCCACTTGTCTGGCACCATAATTATTCTTACTAGGAAGGGGACTTAAGAAGTTTTCATTTTGATCCAAGAGGGAGGAAAATATTCTTGGTTAGATATATATAGTTTTTTGCTTTCAGTTTCTTTTCCTACTTTCCATAAGTACAGTTTGCATAGGTAGTGTTTTTATCCTTGTGTGTGTTTTCCTTTGTGTGTGGGGTAAAAGGCTTCATGTTTGATTTTGGGATCCCTCAAGGTAGTGGCTAAATATTTCATAGTTGCATCTGACTCTATGCCCAATGGACTAGAAGGCAACTAGTCTCTAAGCATGGTAGGCATGCTTCCCCTAAAAGTCACCAATTTGTTGACCATTTTTACCCAATAGGCCAAAAATTAGTCTCCCCTTTTCCCATGCTATTTTGAGCCAGTACTTTTGATTTTTTCATGATTCTTTCCATTTCTACAGACTCTACAGGTTTTCTACAGACTTCACAAGGACTTCTACAAAATCTATAGGTGTATTCTTTTGGCAGACAAAGAACCAATTCAGAGAGTGCAAGGTTTTACAAAGCTTCTTCTGACTCTTGTCAGAAGAAATTCATAATGAAAGAAAGCTAAAATGGTTCAAGGACACTTTTCCTTAAGGTTGGAAGAGTGGTTTAATGACATAATCTTTCCAGGAGTTAGCACCTTCGAACTGTTGAACCATTAAATTGGTTTAATGCCTTAGTTCAATTGGCAAAGTTCATCACTTTAGTTGAAAGCTAAGTTCATCAGCAAGTTCAATCAAATGGTTCATCACTTCGGTTTAAAGCCTTGGTTCAATTGGTAGGTTCAATCAAAGTTCATCACTTTAGTCCAATCAAATGGTTCATCAGCTTGGTTCAACACGTTGGTTCAACATTTTGGTTTAATGCTTCAGTTTAATTGGATGGTTTAATCACTTAGTTCAACACAAAGTTCATCAACAGGTTCAATAAAATGGTTCAGGTCATTAGCTCAATCCAAATGGTTCAACAGGCTTGGTCCATCAAATGGTCCAACAAATGTTTGAACCATTGAACTAGTTTAATGAATTGGTTCAATGGTTGGCTCAAAGGAGCGATTCAATCAAAGGTTCAAGCCTCTTGAAGGACAAGTACCCTTGTGGAGGGTAGTTCCAGGTTCAAGAGCCCTTGCAGAGGGTAAGGAGCACTTCAAAGAGGCCATAAATAAGTGGCTAAGATATTTTAGAATTTTGTTAAGGCAAATTCATGAATTCTTTCAGACTTTTGTCTGAAAGATTTCCTTCAGACAAAAATTTCAAAGGAATTTGGGGAAACTGTGAGCAAAGAGCCCGAGGGGAAATTTTCTAAGGCAAAGACACAATCCAATTCTTGCAGACTTTTGTCTATGGGAAAAAGCCTGAAGTAAGAAATCCCATGAGAAAAAATCCCATATAAAAAGCCCACAGGGAAAAACCTGAAGCAAAAAGCCGAAGGAATTTGCCAAGGATGCTGATGTCTTAGAAGCTGTCAACTTAAACAAGATAGACTAGCCATTGGTTTTCAAATTATGACATGCCTACGAACATCAATTTTACACTTGGAAAGCCAGAGCATGGAAGGTGCCAAGTGGCAACTGTGGAAGGCTTTGACATGTTTTTTTAGGAGCAACAGAATGTGCCATGTGTCCCTTGTAAGGCTCAATAGAAGTTGACAAGTGTCAGCCTCTATGGTCTCTCTCTTTTGTCCCATGAGAACTATGGTGGGTCCCAAATGAATTGCTAAAGAAAGTGAAAGCCGACACATGTCCTCTTTTATAGGACCTTTAAAGGGTGCCTAAATCTTCCATGATTCAAGTGGATGTTGCCACGTGTCCTACCCATTTTACAGTAGAATGCACCACATGTCACTCACTAGAATTAGCAAAAAATGGCCAAGGCAAGTAGCGAGAGCCCAAAGAATGTAGTGATTCACTAGAAGATAGCCCTCAAGGGTTGAAGGAGCTAGGAAGAGACAAGGCAAGGAGGAAGAAGAAGTGTAGGAAAAGACAAAGTAGTCTAAGTGGTGAGGAGAGGTGAGTTATTACTAGATGGTCATCAAATAGTGCAAATAGTGAACAACATGGCCTGCTTTCTCCATTTAGCATTTATGAGGGGACAAACCATAGTCTGTTTGCAAGAAGAGAGTAATATATTTGCAAAAATGAGGCATGGACATGTTTTTCACATTAATGTGGAACACCTAAGTCAAAGCATGAACTGACAATCAAACGACTCCCTCTTCCCAAGGCTCAGAGCGCACATGGGCCAGCTTGCAAAAAGAACACCAAAGTCTTTCCCAAAAATTGCCAAGTTTGCTTCCTCTCTGTATATATTATAAAGCTTCTCATTTTAGAAAAGATCCATTCTCTCAGCCTTAAGTCAAAACTCTGCCCAAAAATCTCTTAGGGCTTGTAAGGTAGAGCTCTGCCAGATTTTACCTTAAATCAAGACTTAACATTTTTACCTCTATCTAGACTTGCACTTTAAAGTACATTTTTGTGTTCTTATTTTGTGTTAAGTCATTATCTTTCATGCTTTTCACAGATCAATTACAACATGTCCAGTGCATTGTGAAGTCTATTTTTTGCAAGTGTGCCAGAAGTGTCTACAGTAAGAATATAGGCGGATGTGAATAGGCTGTCAAAGTGTGTCTCAAAACACCTTTGCTAGTTCCTTCCTCTTTGTATCTCTATGGATCCCTGACTCACTGAAACAAAAGAGTTTCCCACTTTAGATGAAGTGTATGGGCATTTCTTCCTGGTGAAAAGTGTATGTTCGGGATAGGTGGGTCAACTTTTCTAGTGTATCACCTTTTCATTTTTAGGCTTAGGTTCTATTTTCAGCATCTCTCTCTCCCTTTTCACCCCCCCTTTTTTACATTTGTTTGTTAGCAGTAGGAGAAACCAAGGCCTAAAAGATACATTAGAGGGAGCTAGCCCTTAGTTAGAGACTCTCCCCTCCAGCTTCGCTAGTCCCACAGGTGAGAGGGGAGTTTCCAATGTTGCGTGTGGAAGGGTGAGAGCTAGGCATCCTACCCTAGGTGCAATCCACTACGTCAACAGGTCCTTTCCCCCATTTTGGCCATGGTTTGAAATAACTATCATGGTTTTCCCTTTATTTTTTTAACTTTATTTCTTAACCCCAACTATACTAGGTTAGGATTTCAAAAATAGCAAACCAAATCAAAAACCTAGTTCTCAAATGACCCAACCCTAGCCATATGGATTTTAAATTAATCCATACCTCAACAACATACCACGACTGAGTTGTAATTGATTCAAATAGAAAAACATCTCAAACAAAATAACATAGCTGAGTTAATATACAACCATACAGTCATAATGAATTTTGAATAGATTTAATAATAATAATAATAATAATAATAATAATAATGATAATGATAATGATAATGATAATGATAATGATAATGATAATGATAATGATAATGATAATGATAATGATAATGATAATGATAATGATAATGATAATGATAATGATAATAATAATAATAATAATAATAATAATAATAATAATAATAATAATAATAATAATAATAATAATAATAATAATAATAACCAACCCAATTGATATTTCAACTTAAGAAAAAATTATACACAAACAAATAAACCCCAACTATGAGTTTTCAAAAATGAAATTAACAACATGATCAAACTATTTAATTATTCAATTACCTTAAGAATATGATTTTTTCATTTAACAAAAACCGATTTTATAAATTAAAATAAAAATATGTATTGATTATATAGTCACTCAAATAAAATAATAACCATTCAAAATGGTAACCCCACAGTAGAGTAACATCCATTCCACCATTATATCTGCAATGATAAACAACCACCACATTCATTTAAAATAAATCAAACATCATAAAAATTAAAATTAAATACTTTAAGTGCTTAACCAAGACCTAGCCTAGTCATTCATGGCTACCATGTACCAAAAATAACACAATAGAAAACCAAATTCATTTCCCTAGTTAGGGTTTTAATCAAAAACAAAATCCACATATCAATAATGGTAAATTTTATAAATAAATCACTAACATATTTTCCATTTAACTACATTTACAAAAATCAACACATGATTTCAAATACAACACTTACTTGGTTAATGGAAGTTGACCATTGTAGGTTTATCTACTCTTCCAACCTTCAAATTCAAAATAATGTATGCATTCACACAAACCAATAGAATAATAAATACAAAACTAAACCCTAGATAACTCTCCATAACTCCTACATGGCCAATAAGATTAATGCATCCAACTACATTTATAGCCTCTAAAACTTCTCATGTAAAATTGCCTTACATTCCACTTGGCCATTGTGTAAAAAATATTCAACAAAGTTTCTCCAAGGTTTCAATCCCTTCAAGATTGAGTCACAAAATGAATGCAATAAAACCTAAAAACCAAATGAAGCATCTCAACCCTCTTCAACATGGTAATTTGAGCCAATACCATGACCCCTAAGTCATTGGCTTCAAAAAAACATAAACAACCAATTACCATGACCCCCATATGGGTTTATAAACCTAACCAAATCTACCCAAGATAAACTATGGCTTAAACAAACATGCAAGCAAAACAAGGTCCTTTAAGAAATGTTAAAACCTTGGTGTAAAAGTTCAAAACAAGCACAATTTAAGATGTTTCTATACAAGTCTACAAATATATAAGATTAATTTTAAACTTAAGATAATGACCTTAATAAAAATAATAAAACAATAAATATGATGATGATCAAAAAAATTGTTAACATGATTAGTTATGTGATTTAGTAACTGTCAAAGTAAACAAGCAAGGAGTCCATAAAAACATCAAACACAAAAATGGTATAAAATAATAAAATCAATAAGTATAAAATAGACATAAAATACTTAAGAATCAATAATGATGATCAATAAGGCCATATTAAAAATAGTAACATTGATTTTCACGCATGCAAAACT
The DNA here is from genome assembly GCA_037957365.1 of Torreya grandis. Classification (NCBI taxonomy): domain Eukaryota; kingdom Viridiplantae; phylum Streptophyta; class Pinopsida; order Cupressales; family Taxaceae; genus Torreya; species Torreya grandis. Next base: position 330,761 of record JARHVA010003473.1, on the reverse strand, counting down.
TGACTCAAATAAATTATTAATGAAATTGATCATAGAATCATAACACATAATAGTTATCTAATAAAAACATAACGACTAAATCATTAATACCAATAAGCTCAACTTTACATTTAAATTCATTATTTTGTTTATCCATTTATTTTTCCATGTTTCCCTATTGCTTAGGTCCAAATACAAGCTAGTTTATATAATTTCTAATATTTACATCTCAAACACAAACAAAACCACACTAATATTTTTTTAAAACACTCAAAGAACACATTAATTCCTATGTATATAAATAAAATGACACTAACATGGTATATAACTCAAGTGAACAAAAATATACAACACCACAACAAAGTCGTGGTCCAATTGATTATGCTTCAATCTATTACATAAACCATGACACATAAAAAGTCAAGGCTCAAATATAACTTGGATAAATTATTACTAATTTTTGTACTATTTATTTTACCCTAATTAAATCCCAAATGATGTGAAATCATGCATAAACACTAAGACTAGACATGTTTCAACTCCCTTAACAAATTTGCCATGAACCCCACACCCAAGCAAAAGGTAAATTTTAGAAGACTTCATATATAGGGAAGAATCACATCCTTATTTTAGGGACATTCAAAAATAAAAATTTAATAATTAATACAATCATAGAAACAATTTAGGGAATGCTTCAACTAAACAAGTGAAAATTACTCTTAAGGCTTCAAATGTTTAATAGGTCTAAATTGGCTACAAAATGAGGATAGAATAATACATAGAAAAATGTTTATACTAATATAATTTAATGGGGTAAATTTATATGATAAAACCATCACAATAGAATTTTTTTTAGAACAAGGGTAAATGATAAGAAGAAAAGTAATATCAAAACCAAAAGTACTTAATGACATTTTCTATCACACCCAAAAAACAGAGACAAATAGGATTCAAGGAGGACTCACTAAAAATATAAAATGGAGATGAAAACCAAATATAAAAGGTTATACATTAATATAAAACTCAAACTAAGAGGTTACAACTTTTAAATTAAAAAATTGTTAAAATATATGATTATTACAACACTCTTTCTAGAGTGAACTCACAGATTAAAATTAAAATAACATAAAATTTATAAATAATTTTAGTTTGAAAATTTGTCATTAAAAAAAGGCTAATGGTAATGAAAACTAAAACCAAAATCTCCTAAATTATAAAAATACTGGTAAACAACTATCATTTTTAATATAACTCATTTCTATGCATTTATTGGATGTTGATTTCAGAGTGCATTTACTGGAAAATGAATAGGGTAAAAATAAATTTTCCTAAAAAAACCTTTTCGAATCAAGGGACCATTTTATATTGGATGAGCTAAAATTTATTGTGGTCCTAGATTCTAATTTTCTTAACTAGTGAGAATTATAATCAAGACATAGATACCAAATTAGACCACTTTAAAATAGTTTTAAAAATTGATTTCCAAAGGGCAACTATAGTGTAAAACACATAGAATGTTTTTCCACTAGGAAAATAATTTATCAAATTAAACTCTTGAATTTATGAAAATGTTAGATCAATTATGTTAAGATTACAATATAATTATTAAGGCCACCCAAGAGTACAATACCAATGGTTGTGCTTGATAAAATGAAATACTTGCTTACAATCTTGATGTATAATAATGGATTATACTTTAATTTATTTGGCATAAATTTTATTAATATAAATTATTATCTTGGTTCATTTATTATGCATTTTAAAGTTAAGGAATTCAATCAAAGGTAATATGTTCAATGCCAAACCTTTTTATATATTTAAAAGCTCCATTGATTCATTATAACTACAAGTATACAACAAATGTAAATCCACATTCTTAGAGTTATTACTAGATTTAGTTATCAAGTTGCATCCTTATATTTAAAGGAAATTGTATTATTTGAATGAGTTAAAGTAAATATATGGCTTTCTAAGTTCAACACTACATAATAATGTTATACCAAAATGTACAAATATCATTGCAACAAAAATTATTTATAAAATTTAAAAGTCTATAAATTTAAGAAATTAAAAATAATTCTTTTATTTTAAAACAAGATACATTAATTTTATTTCAAAAATTAAATGATAGTATTAAAAAACTATAAAACACTCTAACTACATACACCAATACTAGTATGAAATTTAACATGATATCAAGTATTTAAAAAACATCTAATGTGTAACCCCACTTATAGGTTTGGATCACAACTACCTCTTCAAAAATCACACAATAAGAAATAATAGATTTCAATAATCTCATTTACACTAAAACCTTTTCTATACAACAGATATTAAATTCTTATATTATAACTAATATTGGTAATCGCCAACCTATATTATGATATAGTAAATTAAGGGGTTAACTTATGATGAGAAAGATACTTTTCCTTCCTAAATCATTTATTTTTATAAATTAATAGACAAATCAAATAAGGGTTTAAGATAAAAAATAGAACATACTATGATAACTTACATACTAAGAAATGATAATGGTTGATCTTATCAAGACAAAAACTATCTGATTGGTACCTAATCTCATCATCAACCAATGTAGATAATTACAATTTTGTTCCATTAATATCATAATATACCAATAATAAATGTTAAATGATCGAGTCACACTAACATAAACAATACTATAGTTGAAAAAGGAATTGTACAAACATTTTATTTCTAATCTCCCTTATAAAATCGCGCGCGCGCGCACACACACACACACACACACACACACACACACACACACACACACACACACACACACACACACACACACACACACACACACACACACACACACACACACACACACACACACACACACACACACACACACACACACACACACACACACACACACACACACACACACACACACACACACACACACACGCGCGCGCACGCGCGCGCACGCGCACACACGCGCACACACGCACGCACACGCACACACACACACACACACACACACACACACACACACACACACACACACACACACACACACTAAGGGATTTTTCTAATCAGTCTTAATTTTTTCTCAGTAATATTCAAGGAGCTGGATTTTTCTAATCAGTCTTAATTTTTTCTCAGTAATATTCAAGGAGCTTGTGTGTGTGTGTGTGTGGGTGTGTGTGTGTGTGTGTGTGTGTGTGTGTGTGTGTGTGTGTGTGTGTGTGTGTGTGTGTGTGTGTGTGTGTGTGTGTGTGTGTGTGTGTGTCTCCTTGAATATTACTGAGAAAAAATTAAGACTAATTAGAAAAATCCCTTATTTTATTTTTTTGGTGTGTGTGTGTGTGTGTGTGTGTGTGTGTGTGTGTGTGTGTGTGTGTGTGTGTGTGTGTGTGTGTGTGTGTGTGTGTGTGTGTGTGTGTGTACCCAACACACACACACATAATAAGGGATTTTTCTAATCATTCTTAATTTTTTCTCAGTAATATTCAAGGAGATAATTCATCATACACCTATTAATGTGAGAACTAGTTTTATCATTGTTCCCAAGATACCCATAAGTGAACTAAACTATCATAACTTTAGACTAAAATATTGTTACTATACTTTATGTATTTGTATAGTTAATCATCTGAATAAAATTCTAATAAAAGGATAATTTTCATTCTAAATCTATTACACTGTATCAAATAAGTCTTTTATCGAGTGGAAAATCTCCATAAATTTATGAAGTCCTCATGGAGTATATCCATTCCTAACAGTAATTTGGGGAAAACCAATATCGTACTAATTACACAAAATTTTATATGTAATATATGTCTATAATATATCCACGTATATAAATAAACATGCACCATTATATATATATATATATATATATATATATATATATATATATATATATATATATATATATAAAGTAAATAAAAATTTATACCTAAACTAGTAGGGAAAAATAGAAACAAACCAAGAAGTTTTAAGAAAACTATTATGCAACTAGGATTTGCATTTTTTTTAAAGACACATCATTTTTGAAACACATTCATTATCTAATTTATTCATTATTTTGGAAAAATAATTATGAATTTAGAAAGGATAGATTCCTTACTTGATTTATGAAATCTCCTTGATTCCCTTGGTTTCTCCATCCTTCTCCATGCATCATGCACCTTTGTTCTTCTCTTTCTTTCTTATTTCACTTTCCTTCCACCTGCATTCTTCCTTGACAATTTTCTAAAATGGCTCATCTCTCCTCACAATAACATTTATGTTACTATTCACATTTTAAAATCAAATTTTTAATTCTAAAACACCAAGAAAGTTATGATTTAGATAGTCAAGACCAACTTATCATAACATGGCTACTCCATGAGTTCAAACAAGTGCTTGAATTAACATCAATCTAGTGTTATTGACAAACCTGTCAAAAGTAACTTATCGACATAAAAAACCATAAGAAGGCATAAACATCACATTAAGTGATAATAAAAATTATTGTTAGTATTAAAAACACATACAACCCAAGGTGGTCCTATATGGATCATAAATAGCCTAGTTATTTGTCATCACAATAAGGTAACCTAAATCAAGATTAAAAACTAATAACAAGACATGTCACTTGCACGTCATACACAAGGATACATTCAACATGTTGGTAGTTCAAATGATGTCACATCAATGAAAAAACACTTTAGATCTTAAGAAGGGTATTACATTCACCCCCTTGAAAATGGCATCATCCTCGATGCTTCAAAAATATAATCATGTTCTGAAATCCACCACATTCTCAAATTGTAATAATATACTAATGAGAAAACTTTCATGATATTTCAAAAATCAAATAGTTACTTTTAAAATAGTTACAAAAAATTATAACACCAAAATTCTTTTATCAATACTATGATATGATATAATATAAGTTATAATTCTAAATAGCCTATGTGCCATCCCATGATACAATATAAATAATAAAGATAATGGAAAAACATCATCCTCCATATACATTTCAAAAGAGAAATATGATTACCTATCAAAGGTAATAAAATAAGACTTGACTACCTCCCAGAGGTAATAAAATAGGATTTGACTACATCCCAGAAGTAGGAAAATGAAAAATAATAGTAATCCTCCCTATGTCTCTCGGTAATAAGTGTTGATGTATTTGTATAGAAATAGACCAAGATTGAACCTCATATCTAGAACTTAGTGCTAAAACTACCCCAAGAAATATGCCAACTATCTCAAAGTCTTTGAATCATATGATATACAAGTCTCTCATCAAAGAATATGTCAATTTTTATTGTTACACTTAACTCAAATGCTTTTCTAGAAAAAACCCATGTTCAATCCTAGTCTTATTCTAATGTAAATTAATAATATGTGTTGATAACTCCCATGTAATATTACTAATGAAAATATCTCAGTAGTTGCACTATCATAATTAGTTAATAGGAATCAATCATTATTCTTTCTCAATTAATGTGTCCAAAGTAGATTAATTATATATATTAGAAATACTATACTCACACTTACAATCACTATTCCATGCTAAAATGAACACCCAAGTGAACTTTAATCACAACATGAATGGTCATCTCAAGAAAAAACTTAATAAATTACTAATTATCTCATAGGTAGGAAGGTGCATTCATTCTTCATAATAAAGAGGACACAAAAATAAACTATTAATACCCTACCCACACACTTTCTCTCTAATAGCTAGTGGTTACATGCAATGTTCAAACAATATAACTCAATCATAAGATTAAAACTTACAACACTCTTGTTCAGAATATAAGGTATCGAAACCATACTAGGTACTATCTAGTTGTATAAAAACAGCATACACAAGATTAACAATGGACTAGGGTTAACTACTTTCCATAACTATAACATAATAAAACAATGCCTCTTTATAACCTCATGTCTTACACTTAACCAAGATGAACATCAAAACACTAACTAGATCATAATAACTTAGAGATACCACTACTAAAATTTTGAATTAAAGACAATCAATTTTATCATATTATTAACTATGAACACATTTTTTTAGTAGAGCCATATTCACTCAATGAACTAATACATAATCATTATAAATATATAGATAATATATTAAAGTAGGTATTTACCATGCACAAACATGCATACATATAAATTTTCTCTACATTTTATTCTTTTCTACCAAGGAATAGAAAAATTAATCAACATAAACACTCATTAACGAGACACAAGAGTAATATAATCAACTAGAAAAGTTCATTATTTCATCATTTTATTCACTTTATGGTCTAATGGTCCACAGTGGTTAGATACTCCAACACAATAGAAAGCAAATAACAACCGATTTCTCTCTAATAAGATGCTTCAATCTACTAATGGAATGAATCTTACAATTAGAAGTCAATGATTTCCAATGTAGTCTAGGTATGCAAACACATACATTATCACTATGGAATTTCACTTCTACACAAATGAGCTAAAGTTTTAGAATGCATGTAGAGGAACACCAACACTCTCAAGATCCAAATGTTTAACTATGCTCTGATACTAAAATATAATACCCAAAATTTACATCTTAGACACACACAAAACCACACCAGTATTTCTTGTAAACACCTAACAAACACATTAAATCGTATGCATACAAAGATAGTGACAATAACATGGCATATAACTCAATTGAACATAAAAACACAATGCCACAATAAAGTTATGGTCCAACTAATTATGCTTCCATTTACTATACAAATTAAGATGCATAAAGAGTCAAGGCTAAAATACAACCTCAATCAGTTATTAGTGATTTAGGTACCAATTGTTTGATCCAAAATGAAACCCAAATGATGTCAAATCAAGAATAAACACTAAGACTAGATATGTTTTAATTTCCTTAACAAATTCACCATGAACCACACAACCAAGTAGAAGGTAAATTTTATAAGTACAACTTCACAAATAGGAAAGGATCACATCCTAATTCTAGGTACATTTAAAAATATAAATTTAATAATAAATGTAACCAGAGGAATAATTGAGTCTATGATTGAATTAAAAAATTCAAAATTAGTCTTAAAGTTATAAAGGTTCAACATGTCTAAATAAGATATAAAATGATGCTAGAATAAATACATAGAGAAAGGTTTACAATACTATAAGGTAATGTATCAAATTTGTATGATAAAATCATCAAAATGAATGTGTTATTTTATAACAAGGTTGAATGACAAGAATAAAAATAATATCAAACTGAACAGTACTTAACAATATTTTCTATCATACCTAGAAAATAGTGACAAACATGGTTCAAGGAAGACTCGCTAAAAATATAAAATGGAGATAAAATGAAATAAAAAGGTTTATACATGAATATGAAACTCAAAATTATATGGTATCACTTTTAGATTCAAGAAATATTAAACCAATTGATTATTACAACATCCTTTCTAGAGTGACTTCGTAGATTAAAATTAGAATGCCACAAAATTTATGAATAATTTTAGCTTGAAAATGTGTCAATAAAAAATAAATAATTATAGAAAATATTAAATCCAAAATATCCTACATCGATATCATGGTAAAAATATTTGTAAACATCTTTCATTTATGATAGATTCCATTTCTATACATTCATTGGATGTCAATTTTAGAGTACATTCACTAAAAAATAAGGAAGGTAAAAAGGATTTTTACTATGTCTTTTTTAATGGAGGCACCATTTTAGATAAAATGAGCTAAGATTTATTGTGGTACCAAAAACCAATTCCATTAGCTAGTGAGAATTGCAATCTAGACTCAGATACTAAATTAGATCGCTTTAGTTATTTTTAAAATTTGATTTCTAAAGGGAAACTATAAGCTAAAACACACAAAAAATTTGACCACTAGGAAAACAATTTAGCGAATTAAATTTTATAATTTGTGAAAAGATTAGATCAATTATGTTAGTATTGTAATATAATTATTAATTCTACCCAAGAGGATAGTACCAATGATCATGCTTGATAAAATGAAATACTTGCTTCCAATCTCGATGTCTAGTAATGGATTATACTTTAGTTTGTTTGACACAAAGTTGATTAATATAACTTATTATATTTGTTCATTTATTACACATTTTAAAGTTAAAGAAGTCAATGCAATGTAATATGCTCAATAACAATATTTTTTATATAGTTAAAGCCTCCATTGATTCATTATAGATATGAGTATACAAGAAGCCTAAATCCATATTCTTAAAGCTTTTGTTAGATTTAGTTATCAAGTTTTTTTTTATGTTTGAAGGAACTTATATT
>JARHVA010003473.1:315000-317500 GCA_037957365.1 Torreya grandis | reverse complement strand
CTTTAGTATCCCTAAATCATAAGCCACAACTAAACCATCTTGAGTTAACACATGACCCAATCCCTATTTATATGCATCAGTCCATATTTCAAAATTTCCATTTGGACCCAGTATAATAAGTACAGGTGTTGAAGTCAATAACTCTTTAATATTTAAGAAATATTGTTCACATTCAGTAGTCCACATAAATTTCTTACCCCTGTGCTTCAAAGAGATTATTAGATTAGCCAACCTAGAAAAAAATTAAACAAATATTATATAGTAACTAGTCAGTTCCATAAAACTACATACTTCATGTCAATTTTTAAGAGTAGACCACTCTTGAATAACTTCAATCTTAACTATATCAATAGCAATACTATCATTTGATATAATATGACCCAAATAGTAGATCTCAGACTAAAATAAAGCACATTTAGATAGCTTATCAAACAATTTATATTTCTTTAGCCTTTGTATCACTAAGAGTAAATGTTGCTCATGTTCAGTTTCATTCTTATAATAGATCAATATATCATCAAGGAATATTAGAATAAACTTATCTATAAATCCATGAATAAACTATTCATTTAGTTTATAAGTTTTGTAAGTGTATTATTCAAACCAAAAGACATTACTATAAACTCATAATGTCTATACTTTATACTAAAAGCTATATTATAAATATCTTCTTTCTTGATCCTCAATTGGTCATAACCTAATATAAATTATATCTTTGAAAAGATAGTTTCATCCTTAATTTGATCAAATAGATCATCTATCTTTGATAAAGGATAATTATTATTAATGGTAACCTTGTTAAGCATGTGATAGTTAATACACAATCATAAGATTCCATACTTATTTTTCATAAAGACCACTAGTGCACCCTAATGCAACACACTTGACCTAATACTTCTATTTTCCAAAAATTCATATAGTTTATCTCAAAGATTCTCCAAATTAACTACATTCATATAATATGACAATTTATTTATAAGGTCTACCCCTAGAGTTACATCAATATAAAAATAGAATTAATTTTTAGGAGGTAAATCAAAAATTTATCTAGAAAAACATCAAAAAAATATTACAAAATAGATATTATTTAAATATCATTGTTGTTTTAGGTGTAATTTATTGCATCAAAACAACATATAACTTGTAACCTTTACATACCACTTTCTTCATCTATAAATTTGATATTAGCTTATGTACTTTTGATTTCAGCAAATCTTGAATTTCTATAGGTTTTTCCATATAATTATAGAAATACATTACTTTATTACAACAATCCAAATTATATTTATATTGTTACAACCTATTTATAACTAATATAATATCAAAATATTTGATAAGAGCTATATATAAATTAACTTTGGTTTGAAAAACACCTAAGTCTAGGCTTAGTCCCTTAATACACTCAATAATTGATTCTCTTTTACCTAAACCAAAATCAACATCTCAACCATCCTTCAAAGTCATCAAATCCAAATTATAACATATTACTAGTTTAGGATATATAAAACTATCATTTGCTCCTAAATCAAATAAAATTAAAACACAAAATTATTTATTTGACCTCTAATTTCAAAAGGAGTTGCTTGAAAATTAGTGTTTCTATTGGAAACAACTACATCACTCTATGATTAACCAAATGACTAGATTTTAACATAGGATAATTTTTATGGTAGTGATTATCTCTACATTCAAAACATACTACAGTTCTTTGTGGCATGACATGAATAGTATTGGCTCTAATAGTAGGCACATTTTTACTACCTTGAGTTAGATTCCTTTTAAAATTAGCAGTCTTAAAAGAATTTAAATTCTTAAAATTATTATATTTATTTGAAATTTATTGAAACTACATGTACTCCTTGTAAACTTGTGGTTATAATTAGATTTATTAAAATTATTAGGAGAAGGGGAAATATTTTTACTCTTACATTACTATTTATTCTATTTAAAATCTTGTCTTTCTTTTTGACGAGTCTTCTCTTTTTCTTCTACCCTAGAGTAGATTCAATAATTGTAGTTCAAGTTTTAGGATTAGGCATATTCACATAATATATTAATATTTATTTTAATACCATTTTAAACATAAATATTTTAGTATCTTCATCATGCATGTAGATAACATGATGTAATAGATTCAAAAACATGTTCTCATACTCAGTCACAGTCATATCCTCTTGTTTCAACAACTGAAAACTAGTGATTTTATATTCTTTGAAGTTGTAACTAAGATACCTCTTTCTAAATTATATTTCAAGGCTAGTCCATGTAAGAGTCATTGGATGGTAACCCTATAAATCACATATATGGTTCCACGAAAGAGATGTATATTTTACTAATTGATACACTACTACTCTTGCTTTCACATTAAAGGACATATTATGTAGATTAAAATACTTCTAAAGGTATACTAACCATGCATCAACTACATCACCTGATTCCTCACATGAAAAGGTTGGTGGAGATAACTTATTCAAATCATTAATAATATGATCAACCATAT
>JARHVA010003473.1:305000-310000 GCA_037957365.1 Torreya grandis | reverse complement strand
AATGAAGCATATTTACCCTCCTTAACATGGTAATTCAAGACAATTACATGACCCCTAAGTCATTAGATTCAATAAAAACACAAAAAACTAATTACCATGACTCCTATATGGATTGAACAACCTAACCAAATCCCCCAATCTAAACCATGGCTTGAATAAACATGCAATCAGAACAAGGTCCTTTGAGCAACGTTAAAACATTGGTGCACAAGTTCAAAACAAACACATTTTAGGACATCTCTATACAAGTCTATAACCATATAAGGCTAATTTGAAACTTAAGACAATAGCCTTAAGAAAAAAAGGAAAGGAACAAAAATGATGAGGATTGAAACAACTATTAACATGATAATTTACATGATTGACTAGATTATTGAAGTTGACAAGCAATGAGTCCATGAAAACATCAAACACCAAAATGATAGAAAACAATAAAAACAATAAGAATAAAATATTCATAAAACACTTATGTCTCAAAAATGATGGTCAATGATACCATCTCTAAAATAGTAACATCAGATAAAAATTATCTTGCATGAATGTAAAAATTGACTCAAATCAACTATTAATGGAATTAATCACAAAATGGTAATAGAGTACTTAAGTAATGAAAACATGACTAAATCATTAATACTAACAAGCTAGATTTTACGTTTAAATTCACTAATTATTTTATCCATAGACTATAAGAAACATATGGACATCTAAGTGTAATAAATGCTATAACAACATTTAATTAATACATTGAATTGAATAATGAATAAGCACAAGTTAATCAATAATATAAAATTATATAATGAAATGCAGTCAATAGTTATCTCAATAATTATAATGAAAATGTATCAATATAGATCACTAAACTATAATACCATAGCAAAATAATAAAAATATGTCTAAAATAATTCAAAACTAGACTATATCAGCATAAATAAATTAAATGCAGATCAATTAGGGTCATGAAAAATAATCAATGTAAACTGATGAAGGAAATGTAATTGGTTCACACTATTAGCATACAAGACTTTGAAGTGTCATATGTATAGATTTATAGTCGACGTATCTTGAATTCCAAATTCCACTAGAGGTAGCATGAATGGGTAATGTTTTTAGGAAAATTTTCTTGATATAACAAGTTCATAAAATTTCTAATTATGTCTCTTTATTGAGTAGTTTTGGCATCGAATATAATGAGCATATTTTTTTATAAATCATTTTTTATCAATGAATTGAAGGGAAAAACTTGGTCAATGAAGGCATTATAAAAGACTTTAGGAGCAAGCCAAATGTGCATAGATTGTATGTGATTTTGAGAAGATCTTTAAACTAAAAATGAATAAATCAAAAGATAAGATTAAAAATAAGAGGAATTTCAAGGGGTAGTAAATTAAATGACAAATACAATTGATATCTCACAAACAATTAATGGAACAAACAAATGTGGTTGACAAGAGCTAACTGAAGCAAATTATGTATTTTATTTGGTGCATTTTATCAAATAGTTCATGTTCATTCACAAGAGTTCCTATTTTTTCTTCAAAGGATGTTTGAAAGATAATATCCAAATACTTAAAAGGTTTAGAATGCCAATTTGAATGGTTAAGGTAAAATTGTAGTTGATAAGTGTTAGGCCCAGTTTTAAAACCTTTCCCATATCCTCCCAATTTATTTTAAGCAAATGTTTGACATGTAGTGTTCTCATGAGTAGGTTTGATGAATCTAAATAATACATTTTATCAAATAGTTCATATGACACTTATCATTGGCATCATATACAAAGGTCATTTTGAATATTCGACAATAATGGAATATTAATTGGGTGCAAATCTATACTAAAATAATATGTCAAATATATATGGTAAATGAACAAGATACTATTGAGGACTAGATATATTTATATATCATATTAAAATACTCTTCAGAGATGGGTTACATCAAATATCATATAAAATTATGGAAGGAATAAATTGAACAAGCATAAACCGAGTCACACGCAAATTTCCTTTGAGTCATTTTGTCAAACTATTCATGTGCCACTTCATTATATTGGTCAAAATTAATTGCAAATGATGAGTTTAAATTTAGATTTCATGCTCTCAAGATTTATTATCCTTTGTGTCTAAGGTGAAAGGATATAAAATACATCCCCTAACTTAGTGCAAAAGGTTGGCACTTTCCAATGTATGGTTCAATGAACAATTTTGATATAATACCCACCATTTCCAAATTTATTCCCAAACACAATTATATGTTAGGTTGTGTATGAAACTATTATTTCATTCATTTTCATAAGATTCATAACAAATTAGATGGAATCTTTATCTATATTTTTGTTTGATAATTCAATAGTTTTTACCTTAAAAATATAAGATATGAAAGAAGATCTCATGGAATATCTTCTTCAGTATCATACAAATGAAGGAACCCATTATTAAAATAGAATATGAAAGGTTAGAAAATTATCAGGGCTATGCATAATCTTAAAATATCCATGAACAATCTGTGAATGATAATGTTGAACTAGGTGGATTGAGAGGAAAATATCTAATTTCTGAGGAAAAGTGAAGGTACATGAAAAGAGTAATGTTGGTTCATCTTTAAAAAATATGGGAAATGTGAAATAAATGTATTATCCATAGAATTAATATGAATATAATATAACTTATCTTAAGGAATTCAATGATAAAAAAAGTCGAACAATAGATGTAGACATATTTTTTTGTAAAAAGCATGTAGAAGATTTGTTTCTTGGTAAATAAGATATATAAGATCATTTTATAAAATAAAGAGAAATATAAAAAGATGATCTTACAAAAAATTAGATAATTCATGCACTTGTATAATTTCTATGAATGAAATATATTTGAATATGCACAATTTATATACAAAAATCTAAGAATTTATCTTGAAAAGTGAAAGCAAGAGAATATTTTGAGCATATAGATGGTAGAGTTTTCACACATGGATTTGGATCGATAGATCGTTTAAACTCCCATATGATTGGGATAGGTAAACTAGCTTCTAGTTGGCCTAATAATGGAGTGAGAGTAGTTGAGGTTTGTAGAGTTCAAATAGGTTGGATGAGGTATAGGTCACCAACATATTCTAAAGTTATCTTGCATTCTACCAAAGAATGTGATCCCACAGTCATATCTAATTATTTTAGTGAAATTTGGATATCAAAATTTCAATACCCCATTTTAATATTTTATGATATTTTTTGCCTTTTTTCCTATTTTCCATAATATATTATGGGACTCCATATCCCAATAAAAAAGACAATGTTTTTGACTAACACACAAGGTGTAAATTATCGATTTAATATAGTTGATATGACATGAAATTTATGATCTCAATTATGATATTAATTATTTTATAATCAGTTGTTGTTAATTAATGTAAAAAATGACTATATTCTTTTCAGTCATTAAACATATTAATTCTTTTTATAATTAATATTTGTGTGCAAATGTAAAATGTAAAATTTCATTTAATATTGTGAATTTTCCCAAATAAATAAAATAAAATATAGAATGGGAAAATATATGACTTTTCAACTTCTTTGGTGAAGGAGGTGATTGTACAAAATGAAAAAATCTAGATTTTTTATAGGTTCTTTTTCTCAAGTTCTTGGATAGAGCAAGCTAAAACTTTGTCTAGATCCATCTTATTTCCATACTAGAGAAATGGAATGCAATCAAGTGGATGAGAATATTTCTGGTGTTTATGGATTATAATATCTTTTATTTATGAGTTATGATTTCCTATTTGTGAATAATAACTCAAATAAAATTTTGTATTTATTTTATTATGTGTAACAATGGTGTTTCCCAAACATTGTGTTGATAACCCCCGTGTATTGGCTTCCTTCATGTCCATAAATTTTGGCATATTTAATCTCAATGTAAAATCATATAAAGTGCATAAAATTGGTTTTATGAGGATACTTTATGCTTTTAGGCATGTCTTTTATTCCTATAACACTTGTTGCTTCTATATTCATTCTTGTGTAAGTGGATGCAATTTCATTTCCAATATTTATTCTTCAATTATCCTAGTGGTTCTCCTCATTTATCCCATTATGGGTTTCTCCATTTTTCCCATTTTATTTTATGTTTTTTTCCTTTCATGATTTTAGGTGAAAATTACACAGCCCCTCTCAATTACAGAGGAGAATCACCATTCTCTATGGTGATATCTCTAATAGTTGGTGAATTGGTGTCACTTCACATTGGGCGAGTCATAAATAAATAAATACAAAAATTTCCCATTTTTTCACCACCAATAATTGATATAGATTAACTCAATATTTTTCATAAATGGAAAAAATTATAATATAAGATACCTCCTACAATCAAAACACATGCTTCTACTAGGAGGAAACCAATTTAGTGCGATCACAATAAGGATCGACCACATTAAATACTTAGGGTATTATTCGATAATAAGTTTATTTCTCTTCCTAAAAATTATTATCCTCCATTTAACATATTTAAAAAAAGGACAAATCTTTTTCACTTAACATGGTAGTTATGGACATTCTAATAGTAATTTTCATAGCTTATGAAAAAATCTTTCACAATTGGTAAGTAGAGGAGTTATTACATATAAGAATGATATAACAAGGTATTTTTATCCCTATCCCTCCATTGGTCACTCCTAGAGGTCCAAAACATCCCATTTTATAACTACCAAAAAATGAATGCTCTATCATCAGTTAAAGAATCAAACCATTGTAATAAGACCTTCTCCTAGTCTACACTCTATAATGATTGATATTTCTCAAACTAGTCCTAGAGAGGAACCATTGGTTGATTAATATCTTCCTACAAATGTAACAAAAAAAATCATAGAGATAAATATTATATACCCTAATCATGTACCAACACATATATATTACACATAGATACAAGGTGCATCACAAGTAAATTAGAAAACAAATATTAAATTATAGCATAATCTTTATAGTCATGTATTCCTATTTACAATTGGCTTCCATGGTA